>OMPJ01025948.1:27462-51619 GCA_900312935.1 Carapus acus
CAGCTGGTAGATCTCTTAGACTTGGCCATTTTGAAAGTAGCTCGCGAGCCCAAAAAGGTTGGGCACCCCTGTCTTAAGATAATTGATGAAGACCAAGTAATATTGTAGCATTATGATATGAAACATTATGACATCTATCTACATACAGTATATACATAAATGCACACAAACACACACACACACAAAGATTTTTTTTCTTTTTTGATTCCCTTTTTGTATTTTTGTGTTGCATTTGCAACTCATAGACTACAGCTATGTGACATTATGTGGTTTATTATGTAGGTCTGGTGCTACCAGTTCACCCTTTACCAGTGTCTGAGGTGGCCCTTGAAGCTGTGTGAGATCACGATATCCACAGTTCTGAGCATGGACGCCTGGGCAAACAACTTCATCTGTAAGTGGCTGGGCCTGCCTTGGAGCCTCTCCAACACAGCCATTTTTGGAAAGAGCACCCTCCAGCTGCTTCTGAGGTCTATTGGGCTGGGCTATAAACAGGCGAAGGTGAGGCTTGTGTTACAGCTGAGAGACTTGTTGGATCCTACTATAAAAAACACCATAGTCTCAGTCCGAACAGGCCGCAAATGGAAGGATGAAGAGGCAGTCAACCAGGCCATCAGCAGGCTGATGCACAGCAAGATTGTCAGCAGGCTACACGCAGTGAGGGCCTGCTTGGGGTGGGGAGCAGGTCCAAAGTTTTGGTTGAAGGCAACACGGAAAGAGAGGAAAGGCCTGGTGATTGCAGAGGAGGACAGGGCAGAGGAGGAGTATGCCCCAGTCCAGGCTAATCTTCCTCATTCGGGCCACCTATAATACCCTGCCCAGTGTCAGCAACCTGAGCTGGTGGTACGGCACAGAAGAATGCTGCCAACTCTGCAACATCCAAAATCCAAACCTGCGGCACATCCTGTCCAGCTGTAAAACAGCTTTGGCTTAGGGTCGGTGCAGGTGGTACCACAACCAGTTGGCAGAAGTCCTCGAGACACGCAGGTTGGACAAGGGTCCCATGGGAAGCTGCAGGGAGCGGTAGGGAAACGTCCCGACCGTTGGCTCCACCACTGCAAGATATTCCGGGAAGAATGGAGTGAAACATAAATGAAGGCCCTGCAGTTTCCCTGCTGGCACCTTCGGGTGTTGACGGGCTAGTTACCCACTAAGCTAATCTTGCTCTGCATCAGGAGGTCTGACAATCAGGATTCAGAGCCTGGTTGAGCACCACAGTGCTGCTGAATCCAATTTTGAAGAGGGTCATCAAGTAGAAGGACACCTCCCCCTGGAGTGGGCATCATGGACAGCTGGAGCCCACCTCATACAATGAGTGTCGGGAAGGGACCACTCACTTCCTCTGCAACATCATATACAAAGAAGACAGGGAGAGATTCGCAAGAAACCAGGGAGACGAGAGAGAGAGAGATTCTCAACCTGGTGAAGGAAAGGTGGTCTCTCAGGAGGGCATGTAGGAAGGCAGAGGAGAACAAGAAGGAATGCCCAAAAGTAGTCTGGGTGGAGATCAGAGGTAGGCTTGCAAACTTATGAGGGGCTAAGCCAATCCAGAGGCGGAGAAGCAGGAAGGAGTAGGAGAGGGTAAAGTTCTTTTACGACCCCTTCAAGTTTGTGAAAATCCTACTTGAGGGGAAGAAAAATGGGAAGTTGGAGTCCACTGCACAGGAGCTTGAGGAACATATGGTGAACCAGCTGGGCGACCGGGAGAAGAACATCCCACTTGGTTCACCAGGCCATGTGCCCTGCCCAACCCAGCCTGATTCGCCATTTGACATCACACCACCAAGGTGGGCTGAGATCAAGAAGGTGGTAGAGAAAGCAATATCTGCCTCAGCACCAAGTCTGAGTGGCATGCCCTACAAGGTATATAAGAGCTGCCCTATGGTACAGAAGCTCCTGTGGAACCCGATGAGAGTCGCCTGGAAGACCCAATCTATCCCATCAGAGTGGACCAAAGCAGTAACTACCTTCATCCCAAAGAACAAGATTCCCAGAACATCAACCAGTTCAGAGGAATTGCCCTGCTGAATGTGGGGGGGAAGATTTTCTTCTCAGTGGTGGCCAAACAATCCATGATTTGGGACCAGATTTAGACAGCCAAGCGTGAGAAGTCAGACCTGCACGTCGTCTGGCTGGATCTGGAAAATGCCTGGCTGCTAAAGCAGCTAAAGGTCCCAACAGGGAGGAATGGAGGCAGCTTACAAATAGAAGAAGGCTACATACGCTGAGCTGGCAGCCAAGTGCAGAGAGGCAGGATGGTCAACTGTCATCTGCCCCGTGGAGATTCGCTGTACAGGGTTCATCAGAACCCCCACCCAGCAGCTCATGAGGAACATGAGAGTGTCAGGGGTAAGGCTGAAGAAAGCTTCTAAAGAGCCGGCAGAGGAGGCTGCAAAAGCAAGCTTTTGGCTGTGGCTAAGAAGAGATATGGCTTGGCGAAAACAAGGGTCCTACAGGAGGCTGCAGGGAGTGGCATGGAGACATCCCTACTGTTGTCTCAACCACCGTGAGATGTTCTGGGAAGAATGGAGAGAAACATCAATAAAGGGTGGCTCCCGGCTAATGACCCTGCAGCCTCCCTGCTGCCACTGTCAGAGGTGCATCAGGCTGAAACGCCTTGCAGGTAGCTTTTACCTGTGCTTAGACCTTTGTTGCAGATGTTTTCCTGTGAATGCTCTTTGACCACGGAGCGCTCCACGCCTTCATGGGGAAAAACTACGGATCAGATTTCCCCGAAAGTGGATCCCCGCTCCAACACACAAAGGTCTCCGTGCTAGATTGTAGAGAAACATTGACTGTATGATTGAGGCTGAGAGCTTATTCCAGGAACTTACAGCTACCAGGTTTAAGAAAGGCAGCTGCACTGTAGCTATATAAACGACATGTCCCTGAGTGAATGGGTGGGCCAAGTCATGACCTCATGACCTCCACTTTCAATTTCAAGGCCTTGGTTTGGAGGTCTTGGAGATCATAGGGTCACTCAGATTGCACGATGAGTAAGTCCAATGGGAAAAACATACGCTTGCCTCTTTGTTTTACTATATGTAAGCCGTGGGCTGTGAATTAAAGTGGGACAATGACACGTGGTCCATTATACCATTATGTGCGTGGAGAGCATGTGTAGTAAGAGAGAAAGGGGTTTTGTAATAGGATTTCATGAGTGAGAAAAGGCGACTATAATTAAGAAGTGGCGCATAATGGGATTCTTTGAACCTTCTGCTGTGTGAAATCGTACTACGCTTAGATAATCATCATGGACAAAGCAGCACAACTCCACCCGCAAATACTGTGTTGCGCTAAATCGCTCATCTGTTGGAAAACCTTCCTTTTTGCATCGACAAAATGCCTCCTGGAAAATGTAGATATATATTGGCATAAATCGTCATTTCCTGCTGGCCGCTGGCTGGCTGATGCTGCTCTGCTCCCTTGTTTTATTTACATATTGGTTTGAGTTTGTTCACTGGGCTGCTCGCTTCTCCAGATGTCTCGCCCACACGCATGCGTCTACCGTTTCTCTCGACACTCTAACCACTGCCAGTCGACAAATCGCCGCTTTTCACTGGACAAATGAGTCGAATTATTTGTCTGCGTGGCCCTCCCATCCCCCCCGTTGCCCCGACATACCCCTTGGAGTCAAAGCTGAGCCTTAAAGGGGAGGAGCAATGCATCACGTGGACGCAGGATTGGTCCGAGTCTCTTTCCACATATACACACATAATAATCAATATTTGTTCAGGGGTGCAGCAAGGATTAAGTGTGTGCATGCAGGTGTGTGTTGTGTGCATCCAGATAGCATTGCATGAGCCTCCCCCCCTCCACACACACACACACACACACACACAAACACACACACACACACACACGTCCAACCTGCACTCTTCCTCCTGTGCCAACGCTTTAACATATGGCTAACCTTTTGGAGATAGCAGTGCTGTTTACTTTCCTGCACAGCACTGATAGCATCCCAATTCATTACCCAAAATCCTGTGTTGGGCTAAAGCTCCTCGAAACGAACCTGCACAATAAATTCACACAGCTCACACCAAACACAAAACGAAACAAAACGGAAAGTATTTACGCTTGTGTGCTGGTTTTCTGTTTTTTTGGTGGTAACCAGGGTAACATAAGCCTGTGCATCAGTTTAGGAGGGAGGCTGCCAACAGTCCAATTGTGCTCCAGTGCTCAGTGTAATGCAGTGTGCAACATAAAATTACAGCAGAAACCTACTTACACCGGTACATAAAACACATAGATAAAAGAGAAATAAGAATAACGACAGTAATGCTATTTTTACAATGATTACCATTACTGCGATGACAATAACTGTTACCATTTTCATAAAGTTTTTCACCAAATTATTTTTTATTTAATATTTCACAATCTAAATCTTCTTGTCATTACTATGTTATATCATGTCTGTGTTATGTCTCCCCTCAATATATCTATAAACCCTCTCTGCAGTATACCTGTTTTCCTCCAAGCATGCAGCGACAACAACAACAACAACCGCCATCATCATCATCATCACATCATATCAAAACTATATAAAAGATGAAGATTTATCTGTGTGTAAAAACGTGCTTGTATCATGAGCACAGACCATTTCACATACGGTACTTTGGCTTCATGTTATTTGTGCCACATTTATTGTGAAATCATTGATTCGTCCACTTTTTCAACACGTCTGGTCGAGTGTGGACGGGTCTTCCTTTATTACAGTGTTTACAGTGTTGCTGTCGGAAGGAAGACGTCATAACAAAGGACGACTTCAGTGCTGTCATTCTCAAAGACTTTTATTCCTCCCCTTCCTTCTCTGCCCCTCCTCTTCCTCCTCCTCCTTCTCCTCCTCCTCCTCTTTACACAGTTATGCGGTTGTCCGCACAGATTTTCACCCTGTGAAACCTTGTTAGAGTGAAAAGCGATCTGGTGTCTGTCTGGGGAGATACAAGTCGCGAGGGAGCCTCGCTGCAGCAGCTCCTAACCACATGAAATGAACAGTCCACTTACAATTAACGACTTTCTTGCAGTGGAGAGATTTGTTTGTGTTAGGCTAAGCACCAGTCCTCCCTGTGAACCAGGAGGACGTCTGGGTAGAACAAGGATTGGTTCCGCCTCAGTCCCGACAGGAAAATGGGCGCACACCAGCACAAAGTCAAATACACTGTCATAGACATTGGCCACTACAGACATAAACACACAGGGACAGGCACCTTGAAATCAACACCTTCCCTCTGTTCTGTCATCAGGCAGGGGCAGCACACCACACGTCTCCCCTGATGGTATTATCTCATATGTACAGACAAATCACCTCTTTGTTTTAAGGCCACAAGTATTTCTCCCAAAAAGGAAGGGGGGGCACATTTGCACGCTTTGAAAATCCTCCATGAAAAAGAAAAGCACTCAAAGGCAAACTTAAGTGCCACTTAAGGATACTGTTAGCGTTTAGCTCTAGCACCAAAAACACTGCCAGCCTCTCTTCCACCCACCTCACACTCTGTCACCATCTCTCTCTCTCTCTGTCTCTCCCTCTTCTCTCTCTCGCCAGACAAGCGGCACAGATCAAATGAAGGTTACGCTGTCCTCTCTCATGGCCTACATCCTGACGCCACAGCTAATTGCATAATTTGTTTCAGAATTAACAGCTAATAGTCTCTTCTTGGCTGCAGTCAGAGATCCCCCCACCACCCACCACCCGTCCCACATCCCCCACACTAAACCCCCTCCACCACACCATCGCTCACATTTTACAATATGTGTTTCTTTTTCCATCATTCTCACCTAATTATGGCGGCACTTGCACAAGCTTTAGGTATATTATCAAAATGTCATAATGGAGTCAACTATACTGTTATTAATGAAATTGCATATGTCTGAGATGAATTACGGGCTAATTCCCTACTTGGCTTGCCTGTTTTTCACATTAAAATGCAATGTTCAAATATAAAATAGATATGGATGACCACATAGAGATGCAAACACCTGTGAGTATTCTTTCCACTTGAAAAGTGAGAATTGACCAGTGACCCTATACCGACATTGGCGTGTGCGAGCTGGCCATTACCTCTGAGGCTTTGACGGTCTCCAGCCCTGCGAAGAACAAAGAGCGCACAAGTCCCCCACAAGTCAACTCCACCACCCACGTCTCACACCCACCAGGCAATAACCTCCACCACTTGCCATGTAATAACCAACCTGCAACCTCCCAAACTAAAAACAAACAAACAGGAGGCAGTGAGCAAGGAGAGAAGAGAGGGAGAGAGAGGGAGAGGGAGAGGGAGAGAGAGAGAGAGAGAGAGAGAGAACAAAGGGATCAAGCTAGACCAAGGGGATGCAATCAATAATGTGATCCAGCTGTCAATCACAGGCTGTATAAACCTGAGGGTGGAGGATGTGAATGTTGTATCTGTTTATCTGTGGCTGACAGCACAGCCCCGCCCCCCCTGGGGTGCCGAGATACACCACCTACCTCGCTTCTTTTCACTTTTGAAGGGGAAGTCTGTCACACGTAGAGTCCCACAGTTAAGTTTTTAATGCTCATTTCCTTAATGTCAGTCATGCAAACTGATGGACAACAAGTCAAACAGCAGCTGCCGGGACTTGGTAAAACACACAATTAGATTGTTTTTTCACCCCACAACAAAGCATTGCTCAGCGTTGGAGAGTAGGTGGCAAGAGCGTCACTGAAAATATTTTACTAGTTGAAACAATAAGTGGGTTTGAAAAAGAAGAGACATTTATTATGAGATACTATAGGTACTATAGGTGTTAAGGCACTGCTTGGAGAAAGGCACCATCACTAGTTGCACCATATCAGTGGCACTGTTTGTCTTCGACACACATGCTGATCAAGGCAGCGGGAGTGGAATATAGGGGTCCGCAGGTCAAGATCCGGCATTTGCCAATCTCTGATCCCAGCCTTCATGGTCAATTTGACTGTGACAACAAAATCAGTGACAGGGTGCCGGTGGCTTCTCCAAGGACCAGAGAGAATCATCACATGGGCAAGAGTGATGTTCAAGCCGGCCAAATCCAGGTCCCTGGTCTGACAAAGGGGAGAGTGGAGGACAAGCACTGCTTCAACTTGGATGGAGTCCCATTCCATCAGGGTTGGAGTAGCCCGTGAAGAACCTGGGGAGGATCTTTGACAACACCCTGAAGGACAAGGCAGCAGTGAAGTCAGCCCACGTGAAGCTGAAGATCTGGCTATCAACCAAGGGCAGTTTCCTCCCATGGAATTTCAAGGCATGGGTATATCAGCATAGTGCCCTGCAAAGAGTCATGTGGCCACTACTGATTTATGAAGTCCCAGTAACTTAAGTGGAGGGCTTTGAACAGAACGTCAGCCAGTATCTGCGCAAATGGCAAGGCATGCCTGACAGCCAAAGCTGCAAAGCTCTGTATGGGCACACCAACAAGCTGCAGCTTCCCTTCACAAGCCTGACTGAAGAATTTCAAGTCACCAGAGCCAGGGAGGTGTTGCCCTATAGGCACTCATCTGACACTAGAGTCTCCTCCGCAGGTGTCATGGTCAGAACTGGAAGGAAGTGGCAGGCGCAAAAGGCAAGGCTGAGACATGGTATCTTGGTAGGTTGTGTGGCAGCTGAACAAGCTGGGCTACGCAGCCACACAAAATCACCGTGCAACAAAGCCAAGGGATGAGAGACAAAAGAGGGTACAGGGAGACATACTGTATGTACAAAGGTGGAGGGCCATGCTCCAGCAAGGAGCCTGAACCATTTCTGACTTTGCATCGGCATGGGAGATCACCTGGACAGAACTTTGGAAGTGCAAACCCGAAAGACTCAGGTTCCTGATCCAGTCAGGGTATGATGTACTCCATCTAATCTTAGGCTAGCAGAACCATCGGCATGTCCGCTGTGCCTGGCACGGGTTCCCTGGAGCACATCCTGAGCTGCTGCCTGACAGCCCTTGAAAAGGGAAGGTATATGTGGCGCCGCGACCAGGTGCTGAGGGCAGTAGCAGACACCATCTGTGCCGGCATCCAGCAGAGCAAACATCAGCTCCCAGCTGGGCACAACATCTCCTCTGTCAGGGCAGGGGAGAAACCGCAGGCAGGACATAAGGCCCCGACCGAACTGCTAGCTATGACCCACGACTGGTAGTTGCATGTGTACCTCAGGAAGCAGCTGAAGTTTCCAGAGCACATAACAAGGATGCCATGAGGATCCCTAGTCGTGACATCTGACTCAACGAAGCAAGTTGTGTCACTGGAACTTACAGTCCCTCAGGAGGAGCAGGTGAAGGTGGGGAGAGTGGCCGGAGGGTCTGCTGAGAGCCAGCACTTTCTTAGGCAATCTGTGCATCTGGCACCTGGGCTCATTGGTATCAGAGGGTTGCCAGAGAGAAGAGCCACCAGAATCATCAGCAAGGCTGCTGTAAAAGCCTCTAGGTGGCTGTGGGTCAGGAGGGGAGAAACATGGGCAAGCATCTGCTTGGACCCAAACAGGGCCTGATCATCCCCTGTTGGGTCACTCAGGTGAGGGTGTGTGAAGATTAAGGACCCAATACACCTTATGACCCTGGGTTCCTCACAGAGGCTGTGTCCGAGATGCACCTTCAAGGTGCTAAAATCTCATCTAGCCGGGCATTTTTACACCTGGAACACTAAGACTGCCTACACGGATAGCAAAACCCTCTGAAATAATCCAAATTAATCTGACACACACTAACATATTCCTCAAATCAAAGGTCATGCAGACCTGGTGCTGCACACCAGCAACTCCTTTGTGAAACTCCTTTGATTGCCAAGTCAAAAGGGTCATTTTGTGTGAAAATGTTACCCCCCCGCCCCCCTCCAACCCACTCACTACCACCCGTTGCAGTCACATGACTTGACCCGGGTAGCCAATGATCTGTATCTGGTTCTCGCTTGTGCCTGATGTACTACAGCTTGCAAACAGAGCCCTGGGCACAAAAATGTTAATTAAGGTCCTTCCACGATGCGGTAACCTTCAGATGACATCGCCAAGGCAAAAGAAGATGGTTGATGGGGGGGCAGGATGCGGCGAAAATAAAAGAGAAGAGAGAGTTTCTCTTTTCTTTACTATTTAGGAAATAACAGCCACTTGTCAATGAAACTTTGTCTTGAATCTGATTGTAACCTTGTAGGTTGTTTTTTCTGTTATGGTGGGAAACAATATTGCAATACAGAGTGATGGCGTTTTAAATTGATATTTGACAGGCAGGGCGAGTGGGGGAGGGACTGACTGAGACTATGCCACATGCTCATGTGTGGTGTTTTCATGTCTTGCAGTATCTCTTTGGGACAAAAGGAATATTGTACTCGTGTTTCCTTGTAGCAATTCAGCCTGTCATCTTTGTCTAGTGGTACAAATATTAAACCAAGGCAGAATGTGTCCTAAATATAGAAATTGAACACGTTTGTGTAGGGTATGCCTTGATGTTTGTCCGGATGCGTGCGTGTGTGTGTGGGTGTGTGTATGTTTAAATGAGAGTTCATTAGTCAGTCTATGTGGCGATGCTGGCACAGACTGATCCAGGAATGATCTCACTCTCCCCTTTAAATAGTGGAGCTACGGAGTGTGGGCCAGTGTCCGTGTGTGTGTGCGAAAAAGTGTGTCATAATTCTCTCACTTTAAGAAGTGCCCCTGATAGCTCCCTCTGCAAACCCACAGAACCAAACCACACACACAAGCACACACATATAGCCAGTGCAATATCAGCAGAGCAAGAGACAGCATGTGACCCCGTCTTTACTCATCTCATCTGTGCCCTACACACACACACACACACAGAGGCGTAGAGAGCTAATAATCTTACCTGCTTCATTGCATCAGCACCAGAGGGGGGAGGGAGTGACAGACAGAGGGAGTGAAAGCAACAGAGAGAGAGACAGAAAAAGAGAGAGAGGGAGGTAAAGACAAACAGCATTTCCAGTGCAGCATGAGGAAAGAGAAAAGATCATAGTTTGGCAGCAGTAACAGATTGATATTCCTACATGCAATGATCAAACAGGAGTGAGTATGTATCATGGCATCATTGTCAAATATCATCTCATTGATGCTGAATTAGATGCTGTCGAATTAACGGGGTATTTTGTGTAATTTGTGCGAACAAAGCAGGTGATGGCTAAAATAAACATCCACAGGATTCTTGGCACATCAAGAACACTTAAGGTCACTCCTCTCCAAAATCTGGGTGAGAAAGCCAGGGGAGGACAATGAAAGCTCCACGCCCTCTCATTTTAATGGCCATCTTGTACATATTCACAGCACCGATGAGCACCAATTGAGAGACAGCAGGGTTTTCAGCATGGCTGCACACATTTCACCCCCACAAATGTCCTCTGAGGATGCAAACGCTGCAACCCTGCCCCCACCCCACCTTCTCCAGCCCACTGTGACGAGCGACAAAATGGTCCCATGAAGCCTTCCAAAACGAATATTCACACTTCAAATGGAAAGGAGGGCTTTACGTGATTGCTGTGTATTTGGTAAAAAACCTGAGAGGAGACGTTTGTGGGGGACCAGGTGGAGGAGGGAGAGAGAGAGGCGGGTATATGTTGATTGGCTTTGGAGGGCGAGCGAGGCATGAGATTTCAATCCAGATTTCTGACAGTCTATTAGGATTGGCATAGGTTATCATTACCTTGTGTGTCCGCATCCTAATGCATGTTTCCCTTATCGTCGTTTAGCGCTGCGATAAAGCCACAGAACAGTAAAATGTCATCCTCTGACTAAAGGTAACGCCTCTATGTGTCTGGCAAACAATGAAGCCGTCCATGGAATAATGGCTTTTATCTACCTGACAGTATTCTTTTTTTTCTTTTCAGATGGTTAGGTGTAAAAGTTGAAGCCAGTAGCATCAAGCAAAATCTATGTGAAAGTTTCATAGGATTTGAATTGCCACATTCAAGCTTTTCAGTGCGGGTTTATAGGTCTATGTCACCTCGATATCACTTTTGCTGATGTATGTATCATAAAACCACTGTGATGTGGCAACTGGACACCTGCTGGAGGTGAAAATTCCCATGGCCACCAGGGGACGCCAGAGCATGATCAGCATTATTGAATTTCTCAGTATAATTAATGTGGATTTAACAGGTGTGAGTATGGTGCTTTGTTGGTCCTCATTTATTTGGCCATCCTCTTACATGTGCTGAACGCACTACTGGTCTGCTAAGGCAACGTCTGACAGATACCCCCCCCAAAAAATAAACATAAATGAAAAACGACACTGGAACTTCACTTCTCCACTCTCTGTTTCTGTCTCTCTCTCTCTCTCTCTCTCTCTCTCTCACACACACACACAGACACACACACACACGCACGCACGCACACACAAAGACCAGTGTAACATTGTAAAAAATAAAAGGATTAACTAAAAGAGGCATCAAATCCGAAATGAGTCAGATGAAATCTATGAGGGAATCTACGAAAAACAAGCTGACTCTGAAGGAGCTGCAGACATCTCCACCTCTGCTACCACTGTTAAGTCTGATAGCTCTGGGAGCTACGAAACAGGAGGCAGTTTGTATATGCCAACTCCTCTTCATCCCTCTATAACTACCCCCTCTACACTTAATAATCTGCTGCTATCGTTGATATTCCACAGGCGCAGATTCAAGTAGACAAATGCGACGTGTGCAGCAGCTACAAATTACATGCAACATAGACAGTATGGTGTCATCCCACCCTAAACTTATCTCCAGACACCGTGTCTTCCGAGCCTTCCTGCCTCTTAGCAATGAGAGCTACTTAGCATTCAACCTTGCCTCATGTTCACATGCAACAAGCGAAGATCAGGAGGGCGGAGAGAAGGGACCAAACGCTGAGTGACTCCAAACATTTTAGGATGTGAGACTGAGGACACGCGAAACAGTAATGACAGAGAAATTAAGTGGAGGGAGAGCAAAACGACCAACCCAAGCAACCTAAAGTGTGTGTGTGTGTGTGTGTGTGTGTGTCGAAGGACTGAATAGCCTTGTCCTCCTCCATCTGTGACAGAATCTGTAGCAGAGTGACACCGCAGCGCCTCAGCACCCGGATCTCTGAGATTCAGCGAGTCTGTCCCTGCTCTGCCTGCCATGATTCCACTTTGATTTGATTTGATTGAGAGTTGTTGCCATCCCGAGATCTTGATTAGCTGAACACACTCCATTTACCTCATCAGGACTGCAATTAAAAACCTTGGCAGCAAAGAACTTCTGCATATTGCTCTAAATTGCTGTACATTAAGCAAAACAGTCCATTTCTTAGGGACTGTTAGTGAAGCCAGTAGACCTTATGTCCTTATGAGGTAAGTCAATGAAGTCACTGCGCTGCCCCGAGAAAACCTAATAGCATGGCGTCCCTCTGTGCAGAACTTAAATCCCGCGTGACTTGACTGACAGGCCGCCAGCTGGCAGAGTTGCATTGCTGTAATTGCCAATGGCAAACGAGTAAGACAAAACAAGCACCCGTCGTCAGAACTCTGCACAGAGTGGAACCGTGCCATTCATCTCCACACAGGCAGTGTCCTCGGAGTGGTGCTAACATCTTTCAAACACCACGGAAATTGATGTATTTTTTTCCCCTTGCGGCAATGAGCAAGCTCAAGGGGAAGGCGTTTCTGTTGGTGCCGCCCCTGCTCTCCTTTCTCTGCCCTTTCTTTTGCCATTTCTTTTCCTTCCTACATACCACATGTTGATCTGGCAAGCAATCAACTGCATCGTGAGCGGACATCGGTAGCAAGCGCGGTGAGGAGGAGACTGAGAGAGAAGGAGGTGAGGCTCTAAAAGAAGAGCCCAGGTGAGAAAAATAGACAAGGCCAAGGAAAGCAGAGAGGGAGTGAGACAATGACAGGGTGGTAACTGAAAGCAGAGAGACTGGGAGTGGAAGAGGCGGAGGACAGGGAGGAGGAAGGAGAAAGGAGATAATATGCAACCAAACTGTGCAAACACCCACAGTGGTGAGAGTCCTGCTGGCAGTCATCCATCTATCTACCAATCCACCAACCAGCGCAGCTGACAACAACATTATCACGGCACACGACCGCAGCCAGAGAGCTCTAAATCACACATCAACTGGACTTCATCACATAAGTGTAAATATCGGCGTAGATTTACAACGTTGTCCACAGAAAGGTCAACGCTGGAGAAATATTACACTTAGACGGTCTTATTTATGTAGGCCTGTGAAATACAACAGGGTCATGAATTTAAAGGTTGATGCAATGGAAACACCAGTCACGTTAATTAATTTTGCCCAAAGGTCTGTAATGATGCCACAGTGAGGCAAGTGAAAGGGAGAGCCGAGGCTACCGGATGGCAGTCACATGACACTTAAATGTTATGTTCCTACTTTCGGGGGGCATCGGACTCTGACTATGATCAGCTGGGTTCAGATCTTTGTTTGGTTTTTGGCCACAGCGAGAGGAGTGATTTCAGTTTTTTATCTCACCAACAGGCAAAAATACACATCAAACCCGACCCAGTGTTCGGTGTGTGTGGGTGTGAACCTACATGGCTGCTGGTAGTTTTCAGCGACACTAATGACCAGCAGAAATATGAATTGAATGACAATTACATTATGCATTTTCAATTTACACATTCACATATAGTGAGGTATTGTACCATTAATGATCACAGACATAATAATTACACCAATACTGCTAATACTATTTCTTCAAGTACAACTTCTGCTATGCCACCCGACTAAAACTGCGACTATCACTGCTATTGTCTCTACTGCTTTAACCAAAAACAATAATCTAGTGGGAGTTTAGAATATTTTCCTGCACGAGTAAGATTTATTCAGAGTAACTGGAACCATTTCAGCTATAGGACAACAGTCACATTGTCATTTGTGCCAGTTTTCACACACACTCCTTTTTTTGAACAGGAAATTCTTACATGTCCACCACTCTCAGGCCCGCCGTGTCAAGGCAGGCAAATCAGGCACTTGTCTGGGGCCCGAAACTGGCCCGGGGCCCCAAGACAACGACTTGTTATGTATAAAATGCAATTACAAACTGTCTGAACACCCTTCTAATTTATGGTTTGGTCAACGCAGTCAAGTGCATTGACACTGTTATCGGGATCCCCCTCAAGTTGCCCCTCTCACTAGTTGCTGGTAGCCAGCCAGGCTCATGATTCCTACAGCCGGCAAAATTCTAAACCTCGCCTATCGCCATGAAGAGGAGTTTTCCATCAGATAGGCAGAAATGGAAGAAGAGAAAGGAAGAGGAGGAAATGAAAAAAACAAACAAAAAAATCGCAATAAGTGATAATTTATATTGGATAAAATAGGTGTCTTGTACAAATGGCGGCAAGTAGGCTAGCAGCAAAATAAATGGGATATGTTTACACCAGCTACCTGCCTGATGGTCAATGCTAGTACTGAACAAGGACAGTTTGTGCAACTTTTTTTGAAGGAGCTGAATCTAGCTACACACTTGAAAGTTAACAGCATGAGAAAGATGCAGATCTGTTGCAGAATCACTGTTTATCATATTCAATGACATCACTGCAAAAGATGAAATCAAAAAAATGAAAGTGTCTGCTTCTCTGCTATGCTAACTATTCCACCGTGATAACACCTACAAAATGGGGGGTTGTAAAACCTTCAATGATTTGCTGCGTGGTGCGTCATAAAAGCAGACTAGAACATTCATGTCCAGTAGTGGCCTATTCATGCACGCCAGCTCTTACCTGTCTTCAAAGCACCTGGTGCATCTGTCTGATTCTTAAACAAGAGAATGCTTACATGCTATGTTAAGTATAAGTGAGTCCATGTACTAACCATATCACACTTGCCTGGGATGTTATGGTATGGATGGTATGGTAGTGTGTTTTTTTTTTTGGAACATGTTCAAATGTAAATATAAATGCATGCTGGTCTTCATTAAAGGTTTGTCACACCCACATAGCCTCGCCTGTGAGTCAGCTGGCCAATCAGAACACAGCAAGTGTTCCAGGCTGCAGGCTTCTAGAGAGAGTAGCTATACATGCCACAGTTGAGAAAAAATAGAAAAAGTGCATTTGTATGAGGAAAATCCACATTTCCAGACAGTGGCAGCCTGTGTTGGCTCAGCCCGGTTCAACTGTCCCCAATGAGAACACAAATCGGAAATATTCAACACGCAATTTGTTATACACATGGAGATCTGAGTGCGTGATGTTTGAGCGAGCAGATCTTGTTCCCTTGGTGCGTGACATGGATGGAGCATTCCTGGCTTAGATTTGCTTTGCAATCTTGTGTGAGCAGTGATCAGCACTGACCCATTTGTATGTTCCAGAGCAAACCCTACTAGAAGGAACGTCCATTCTTCTGCCATCTGCTCTGCTCAGAGCTGTGGTCGCCCACTGCCCCCATTCATTTTCACTGGCTGGAGGTAGAACCGCTGAGCCAGTGAGGACACAAGGAGGGGCATTGAGGCTTTGCCAACGCTTGGCTCTAAATCTCGGTACACAAGCGCATCTATAAATTAGAAAAGTCAGTAAATGGATGAATGGCAGCAAAAACAAATGAAAGAATAATGAGCTGTTCAAAAAAGGGTGATAATTGGAGTTACATCTGTTTGTCATTTCGCTGAACTTTCTGCCACAGTAAAGACGGAAAAAACAAAACCCAGCTGACTAATTAGAAATAGGTTACATGGTTAAATGTAAATGTGTCATTATTTTGTGAAGGCTGGAGAGGCTGCGCATTCTGGTGGCAGGGCCTAATTAAATTTGGGCTTGTCTGCACATCGCAAATGAACCTTGATGTGCGATGTCATCTCATTAAACAACACTCATGCAGAGATGAGTCGAGAGCCGGGTCGATGGATGTCTGCTCGGATGGACGGATGGATGGAGACATTAAGAGTTTTGAGGAGCAAGCATCGGATGTCACTGTCAAAACAATGCCGAGACAAACACGGATGCAAATACTCAAAAACATACACCCGCACCCACCCACACAATGGCAGTCTAACAGCTGGCTACTGACAGGAGTGTCAGCCGGCACAATGGTGCCTCTGCTTTATTGGACACTCCATGCGTGACCGCCACTAAGTTTCGAGTGCGCAGACAAACAACAGCGCAGGGAAAGTTGTTTTTGTCAGTGAGTCGGAAGCTGACAGAGTGAGACGGAGCTGAAGTGACCACCAACGTCTCCCGACACCAAGCAGGTGGCCAATCTGCCCGCTCGGGTGATAAACACACTCATGATTCAACGCATGATCGAAACCGTTGGACGTAAACATTATTGCCTGCCTTATTATCATTTCATTCAGACAGTCAATTTGTTTATTATGGCGATGGAGGCGGCTATGGCTTATCCAACTCCACAGCGGCGGGCTCTCAGAGAATATTTACGGTCTGCTTTTTTCCACACGCAGCCCATCTTAAAGGCTAATGTGCTGTGAAAGAGTAGGCAGGGCGCAGTTAGTCAGGAGTGACTCAACAGGTGACAACTAATAGGCCTGTGATGACTAAAAACAACAACAATTTTGAGATCAGTCTTTGGCGTTTCCCCAAGAGAGAGAGACCAGCCTACAGATCCTTCTGCCCTTTCTTTCAGTTGTATGCATGAAGTATTGGCATTGTGAGTGTGTTTTAAGTTTGTGAGCACTTGGGAGACACAGTACAGACTTCTATGTGTTAAATATGAGAGCAATATTTCAACACACAAGGAAACATCAAATAAATAATCAGAAACAATATAAGTCAATGATGGAATCATAGTTATTCCTTTTTGAGGATACTAAGTGCAAACTAATGTCTTCCTCTCTGCTTTTTTAGAGTCACTATTGCTGGTGGGACCTTCACTCGGAGGACACGAAATAGGAAATGGGTGGAATATGGTGGAGAGCCACTTCGGGTGTGTCACACTGTGGTGAGGTCAAGCTGGGGTTTAGTCCTGTTTCAGTGTCTTGTCACGTTATTTCCTGTTTCAATGTGAAGAGTAACTCTCCTCCTCTTTCAGGTCTGGCCTCGTGTGTCTTTGTCTGATTGTGCCCTAAGCGTTGTCTCCTGTTCCTATTACCTCCTGTTCAAATAGTCTGTGTGTCCCCTTGTCTTTTGCCAGTGTGTTTGTCTTTGTGTGTCCATGCAGGCTCTCCTTCATAGTCCTTGCCACAGTCCTTGTCAGGGCCATGTTTGGATTTGTTTCTGTTATTAGTTTTAGATCATAGTTTGTGGTTCAGGTATCAGTCTCAGAAGTCTTTTCGCTCATACTCGTAGATCTTAATTTTATTTCATAGTTTGTATTTACATAGCATTTTCGTTTTCTCTGTAGCGGGAGTGATTTTCAGTTTGCTGTTTTACATGTCATAGTCTGTCGGGCTTTGTTTCCCCTGTAGCGGGAGTTACTTAGTGAAGCTGACAATGCCACTAAGAATTTCAGGGCTAGAAAAAAATCAGCAGTAACTTGTGTTACAAGTGTTGGGTAATTGTTTAATGTCATTGTTTTTCCTCCACAGCCAACATTTGACATAAGTCTGACTCAGCGTATCCCCATGCAGGCTGTTTTATGGTTGACCTGCCATTAGCCCTCACTTAGTGTCACTGCGTGGGTGAGACAGCAGTGCGTTTCCTCCAGGTGCCTCAGGAAAGACAAGAAACTCTTGAAAGGATCCCCATACGACACCCAATAAGATATCTGCCTGAGGCTACGAACTGCAAGCGCTGATCTGACACTGTTTTCTTTACGATTAGACAGTCAACAGAGCAAAATGCCATTTGCTGTAAATGCTGTTCTGCCGAATTTACAGCGCTGTTTGTCTTCTTAAATCTACACCAAAGGACTTGGCAAATGAACCCTGAGGTCCATGAATAAAACAACAGGGGCGCAGAGACGCAGTGAGGAAAACTTCCTCCGCTCGCTTTGAACATTTTAGAAACTGAGAGGTGCAGAAGCCAACGTGATTGGATCCAACAACAGAAGCAGGCAGTCACCTGTGAATTAGAGAGAAAAAAAAGCTTTCAACGTTTAATCTGTCCATGGGTGTTTTTGTTATATGTATTAACACATAAGGCCTGTGTGGCTTTTAGTTGCAGCAGTGTCACCAAGGACAAGTTGCTGCCATGTTGCATTCTGCTCGAGTGTGACCACTTTTAACTACTGTGACCTAGAACACACAGCGGATCATTGGAGTTATTCATCACTGCCACCGACACTTCATAACCTGCTGCAATTTGTGGGAGCAATCTGATTCAGGGGGCACGCTTTTTCCATTTGAGGCTTTGTTGTTTATCTCTTTCTTTTTACACCCAGTTTCATCACATTTGCTCCAAAGGGCCATAAACCATTAACCCTTGGCATGATTCACTTTGGCTTATCTGGCAAAGAGTTGCCATTTTCTGTAAATAGCGGCTACTCACTGCAGAAAAACACCCAGGTCAAGCATCCTGGGGTTTTTCACCAATAGAAAATTTAGGTCTGTTTTGTAGGCTTCACAAATTTATCACTGGCTGGCGATGTAGATGACAACATTTAGAATCATTATCAAGGTGTCACAGGATCGTTGCAAAGCTGGATGAAAATATCAAACAAATATGAGCGTGTAGAGCAGCGGTGGGTAACATCTGGGTTTTTTGTCCAACCCGCAAAAGATTGGTACAGAACTCTTGCTATTCAAAGAATTGCCACAACAAAACAGACTTCGATACACTGGCAAGTATGACAACCCTGTTCCCACTATCAGCACTGTATTGCTTCTTCGGTTTTCTGCTAAGGTTTGATATGTATACATCTTGTGCCGACCATCTGTCAAATTTGAAAAGTCAATGAGGCCCGTGAGCCAAACATTTTTCCCACCCCTGCTGTGGGGACACTGTCTGGGGACCTGAATGTGACCAGTTGAAGTCCCAAATAGGATGGAGGCAGGACTGTTGGCTGATGGCAGTCCGGGTCGCCCATTGAGCAGCCTCCACAGAACATATTCCCGCCCCTACTGCATGACATGGTTCCTATGGGCAATGATTGCACTTCTGTGAATTTGCATGTGTGCATGTCATTCTATGTATGTATGTATGTATATATGTACTGTATGTATGTATGTATGTATGTATGGTCTCTGGACAGTTTTGAGTCCTTTCCCTTGAGCCACAATGCCAAACAAATACATAAACAGTGTTGAAAATTTCCAAATACATGTCGTTCATCACAGCTGCGGTGCCGCATTGAGTGAAAATGGACCATCTGTCGGTGGCGTGAAAGAAAAATCCAGCGCAAGCCTATGGTGTTGGATCCCCAGTGGACAGGGACATAATATGGGTATTTTTAGTGCGACTACAACAATAGTAGACATGCGCTACCTAGGACATTATTCTGTTAAGCAAGGGTGAGGATGATGGAGGCTGAGCTCACCTCGTCTGAACGGGCTGCCATCAGCTGCAAACACCTGGCCACGCTAGGAGGCGCATGCTAGCCACTTAATGCACTTACTTATCATTTGGGCAGAAACAGCCAACATGCAAATAATATAATGGCTTCATCATGCGCAGACATGAAGGTCATTAGTCCGCATTGACGTTTGGCCCAGTGACATTTACCAACAGCCCAGTCAGTCATTCCTCACTAATGAAAACGTTAGCGGCTGGCCAGAGCGGCCGGTGTAATTTTTCCCTCCTTTTATCGCCGGGATGCAGGCCGACACATTGGTGGCATACATTCAAGTCTGCGGCGGGACAGACAAACAGGCTCTGCCAACAAGATGGAGTGTTTATGTATTTTCCCGCCTCATTGCTAATATTCAAATACCACTGCCCACCGTCCACTGCACGAGACGGTATGAGAGGAGCTGCTTTAGCGTGATATCTCATCTCGTGGGTATTTGATAGGCTCTTCTGACCCACGGGCTGTAATCATCATCACTGCCCACCTCCTCTACACCGCCCCCTGCCTCCACAACAGTGGGCTGCATCATCAATAGGCTCATTAGTTGATGTAGGGCCAAGGCACAATGTGTTGGTGGACGTCAATTAGTCCGAGGCAGGACTGTATGCATTATGTAATTGTGTAGGTGGTATTTTGGGCTAGGTAAGGCTGAGGGTAACACTGACTGCATTGCCACTTGCCTCCATATGAGCTCATCAGAAAAAAACCCAATTTGCATCTGATCGCTGTCTCCCCTCTGAGTCCTAGCGCACAGCATAGTGAAAACAACTTGTTTTCTTCTCATTTGTTAATGACTCCAACAAATAAAACTGTTTTTCTGTTGCCATAAAATAATGCACAGCGAAAAGAAATCACAGCTCCTGCGATAAAGGAACACATCCAAGTGTTAACAGATCATTAGAGGCAACATTTGGCAGATGAAATTGACTTGGATGACATCGCTACATTATAGGCGACACCTGCGAGGTGTTAATTGAAGGACCGAAGTCGGCTGCCAGCGTGGAATGGATGTTGGCGAGCAAGATGAAGCCAGACTGACTCGAGAACCCTCTGCATACATGGCCAGTCCTTCCGGAACAATTTGGGCCTATGTGCAAACGTTTTAAGTGTGAAGTCAATAGTTTTTCTAGGCTTTTGTAGTGGTATGTACGTCAGTATCAGGAGGAAAAGCCTGCACCCAATCTTGGGGGTGTAGGGACAGGGAATATCAGGGGAAATATTTGGTCAGTCAAAAAGTCCAACTCCAAGAATCATTATCTGAGTCCACTCCTTTTTAATTTTACCGGAATCTGGCTACAAGTTTACCTCTTCAACACTTTCTGAATTGAATGCCATTTCAATGATTTTATTGTTGTTTTAATATTACGCCGTTCAAATATCACAAACAAACATAGTATTTTGAAGATTAAAACATTAATAAATTAATTGATTTAAAATAATAAATCAATCTATCTGTGTCTCGGTTTTGTTAACCCAAGCTGCTCAGACTCGTTGTACATCATCTGCAGTATGATAACATGTTACTACCTTGACACTGGAAGCGAAGCAGGAAGCCAGTCAGTGCTTGCTCATTACCTAGGTGAGCACCGTGGAAATGTCAATCGGGGTCTAAATTTGCGTAGATAAGTGGCATGATGGAAAAGCACTTTTCATGTTTACAATCGATCAAAACCATCCCCAACCTGACATTTCAGAAATGAATTCAAGTCAAAACTCTTGCTGTTTGCACCGATCCTGCAATACAGTTTCGCCACCACAACCATCTGCCGGAACAGTTGGAGGAAGGAGCAGGAAGAGGGGACAATCATTGCTACGTTTTATTGACAACTCAATGTAAATGGCTTAGCAGTGACGGCAACATGCTGAGGGCACCTTCAGCAATCAACAGCGTTTGAGCACAGCTGCTGCGGGAGGTGCACTGTGGGTAACAGAGGGAGGTTGGGCTGCATGAGATGCCAGCAATAGTGCAGGCTGAGAGAAAAGGCTTGAAAAGTCCACCAACAATCGCAACTCGGTGGACTGCTTAGCCTGAAGAGGCTCCTCGTCAAACTGTAACTGATTGAGAAGAATTTCGAGCAGCAGACGGGTATGGGGTTGGGACCTTGGGATACATCGGCATCACCATCCCCTACCTTGCCCTCCTATTTGCCCCTCTCTCGCCTACCCAACACCCTTCACTACCGAATTGTATTTTGTGCTTGAGTGAATTAGATGATAATTTTTTATCTTACATGCCGTGCTGGCTTCTGGAGTCTCTGGCTCAGAGGAAATTGGAGGCGAAGAAGTAGTCCGAACATTTATCGCATGCCGGGGTTAATCTCCTGAAATTGTGGGATTTGGTCCGAGAGGAAGGGAGAAAATCCACGCTTGCACTCACGAACTGCATCACAGTCGCATTTCCCGAGTTATTTTTCCCCGCTGTCGCGCTCTCTCTCTTTTTCCTTCCTTCCTTGTGGTGAGAGTGAAAACCCCTCAAGCCGAACAGTAGTGACAAGACAAAGTAGCAATGCATAAATTAAGCTACCCGCTGTGCCCATCACTCACCGTCTGATGCACTAATAATATCGTACCCGGTGCGATCATCGCTCACTGCTGCCGTTAATGCTGCGAGTGTGAGTGAACACTGTGGTAAACATTTCCCTGCATCAACGTGAGACAAGCACACCCATGCTCGCGCACAGGCGACAGCGCAGGTGAGATGTTTACAACAGCGTTCAGCGCACGTCGGCAGCAATGGCGACAGCGAGCCGGCAATTATAACAGGCAGGCTGCTAATTGCTCAAGATGTTCATGAGAAAGCCAACTGTAAATGCTTGAGAAGAGAGAAAGAGGAGATGGAGAGGATGAGGTCGGGGAGAAGGAAACCAGGAGGGTGAGAATTCAGATTTTGTTCCCTTTTTTTGTTGCTGTGTGTAGGTCAGGGGTCACAAGCTGATGGCTCGTAAGCCATAGATGGCTCTTTCAGCATTACACTATGGCTCTCTGCGGCTTGGGAAAATATAAGAATAAATATTGTCCTGCATAAAGATTAAATTGAAACTGTATTCTCACAGCTCCGTGTTGTGGATGCTGCGCTTGCTATATAACAGGAGAGATGCTGAAATCTTTCATGACACCACCCTCATTCCGCTGATGGAGGTCGGACATTGAAGACTGACTGGCTGACTTTGTTTTGTCTTCGCAGAGTCTGGTGGCTGTCCCGAGTAAAGGTGCTGAAACACTTTGCTGCATGTGTGGGAGAGGTGAAATCTTTTAAAGCTTCCCTGCCCGTGCCTGGTGTTGGCAGAAAGCATATTTTTCTTCCATATTTGCACAAGTTTGCTTTCTGTTTTTGAGAACACTGCTGAGGCACTTTGTTGTAAACACGTGTACAACTACATGCTGCTGCGACTGCGGGGTTCAGGAAACTCAGACGAAGTAAGTCTGGATGGCAGATTTGATTTGTAACCGCAACTTTCATGACATTCGCAAATGACCTGCCTGTCGAGGCGGCAGAGTAATTCCATCCTGTCATATTTGTCTTTAGAAAAGTAACAAATTTCAGCAAAAGACACACTTGGCTAACGTGTTGGTGGTGCTTTTTTTCTCCCCTCGCTTAGGAGATAAGTCGCCCATGGCGAGATTGCGGCGCTATCCATTTGCTGTGTGTGGCAGGTGACAGGGAGACATGTTTCATTCCGCCTCTCAGCCCACGATGTGATCCCCCTCGCTTTCCCCTCTGCCTGCTCTCCTCCCCTCTGCACTCCTCTGTCTGAACTCCCCAGCTTTCACCCTTCCATCACTCCCTCTCTCCACTCTCCACTCCCTTACCAGAGGGCTACCTGTCAGCATAACTCAACCCATCAGCTCAGGGGACAGGATAGGGGTAATTGGGGTGTGTGCGTGAGTTTGTGTGTGCGTGCGTGTGCGTGTGTGTGTGTGTGTGCCATAGTGCTTTCATGACTTACATAAGTGACGCTCACTTCATCCACCGCCTGCTGATGAGTGGTGACTTGTGTCTTGTGGGGAGTTGGCTGTCATAGCCATGCTCCAGACAGAACCACAAACGCACGCACACACACACACACACACACACACACTCACACACACCAGTGACCCTCCTGCTTTCACGTCTCTCCTCTTAAGCAGTGAGCGGCATCACCCTTCTTGTGAAGTTTGTGATGATTTTAACAGCTGGCTTGCTCTCTCACACCCTTTCTTGTAATGCAACGCGGCAGGTTTGCAGGCTCTGCAGGATAACGTTAATACTGCTGCGATTACACCGACACATTTGCACCTCTGCGGATGAAGGCGGCTATTAGGTTGCAGCCTTGTTGTTCAATTTCAGTCTCCAGGAAAATCATTAGATGCAAATCATAATTAGCGAGACGCCAATCCAGGCAAAATAGAGTAAGATGGTCAGATTCACAGCAGAGGAGGTCAAAGCTCACCGCCTACTTAGAGCCGCATTCATTTCGAACACTCTGTAGGTGTTGTGTACATTCTTCCATCCACCCTGAGCAGCAGGTAAGCAGTCGACCTTCTGTGTTAGCCTACTGCTCATCAATTCCAGTATTTTGCCTCCACCGACCTTCAACCCATCAGCCCATCGTCACACTGTTCAATAGACTGACATTTCAGTTTCCGATTCCATCTCCAACACACCCCCCAACAAGTGCATTGATTGTTTCGGACAACCCCCACCTCCATTCAAACCTGTTGCCACGGTTCCCTCGTGGAGGATTTAGTCAGCTGGCGGCCCCCATTGCTCAAACTGTCATTCGCTTAAACAAACAACTTGCTTGCCACGGCAGCTTGTACCCTGAGTGCTG
>OMPJ01025956.1:1447-14695 GCA_900312935.1 Carapus acus
GGGCACATGACCAGGCTGGGGGAGGTAGGTGGGGTGCACGTATCCTTCCGCGGTCGTCTGTAAGTTGGCATCGGCCCCCAAGTTCCGCCCCTGTACATGTCTGATACAATAGACAAAGATACCAATCTTTGCCAAAGAACAACAAAATTGGTCCTATTAAAAGGTAAATGATATGATAACTGCATGCTTTTTTTCAGTGTGTGTTGGATGTGTCTGCAGCTAGTCAGTCAGTCAAAATGTCCCCAGTCAATGTGGCACCAGGGCCCAGATATTTGCCCAACTCCGATTTAGAGCGTACAAAATGTACTCTTGCTTCATGCCCTTATATGGGCATTTGACAGGGTGTCATTCCACTCATGTTAAGTTCCACTTATTGCACTTTTATTTCTCATGAGTATTCAGTGCCCATGTCGATGGGACCTTGATGTGGGCGACTCAGGTCTCACCTCTGACTGGACAGAGGTGGTCCACCGTTTGGGCTTGGGGAAAGCAATGTTCATGTACGTCTTCCTGTGTCGCTCCATCAGGCCGATGAGACGCGAGTACTCACCTCTCCAGAACGTGTTCTCCATCCCCTCAAACACCAGCCTCTCCCGCAGCAAGGACACCTCCTTCTCCCTCTCTTGGAGCGTGCTCCAGTACTTGTTGCGCAATATTTTACTCACATCCAGTTTGACCTGGGCTGCGTTCAACTGCTCGTGCAGCGTGGAGATGGTCTCGTCTTTGTTGTGCAGTCCAGGCGTGGCGTCTGTAGCAACCTGGTGCCGTAGCTGTGGTGGTGCGGGCTGCTGTGACTGTAGCTGTGGTGTGTTGGGTTGCAGTGAAACAGGCTGCTGCTCCAGCCCAAGCTGCTCCAGGCCCAGCTGCACCAGCACGTTCTGCGTTTGGGAGTAACGCTGAACCCTTTTGCACTTGGCCTTCCAGTTCTCGGTCTCTTGCGTCTTCAGACGGAGGCTCTCTTGCAGCGAGGACAGCTCCCTCTCGATGTCCTGCAAGGCGTTCCAGTAGTTGTGCCGCAGGATGTTGCTCACCTCCAGCTTAGTTTGAGTCATGCTCAGTTGCTCCTCCAGCATGGAGACGGTCCCCTTTGCCTTCTCAGCCCACGGTGACCCAGCCTGGCATGGACCAGGGTGGTGGGGTCCTTGTTGATGGGGACTTGGCCTGTGAGGGTCTTCCTGTCTTGGCCAGGGGGATGCTTGCTGAAACGGCCTGAGGAGGGGAAACTCGTCCTGGAATGGCGTGGGCCCTCTGTGGTGTGGCCTTGGCCGATGTGACCCTTGCTGATGAGACCACAGCCGCCGAAGGTGTCGCTGCGATGGGCCTGGTTGACGCGGTCTGGGCTGGTGTGGGCCACCCTGCTGTAGGTCTTCCTGCCGCCGGCTGGGCTGTGGTGGTCGTGGCTGCTGTGGGCCGAGCTGGTCGGCCTCTTGATCATACACTGTCCTTTGCTCTGATTTCTGCCTCATGGGATTCGCCTTCAGGTTTTTAAAGGTCTGCTGGTTTTCAGTGGTGTACCCAGCCTCCATGTTAATAGCGTGAGGACCGAACACCAAATTGCTGTGCCGCTCTGTTGTCAGGGACAAAAATAATGTGGGTGCTGCTGCACAATTATGACACGCCTCCCCAGACAAATGACCTCGTCATTTGGAATCATCCAACCATGTGCACTCCACGTCGTGACGTAGATGTGTCTGTATAAGCTGTATGTATCCAAAACAAAACTGCCAAAACAAAAAGACCACCTTTTTTTAAGATTTTCAATTTATGATGAGGCAGACGCCAGAACTAATCTTTGTGAATGACTTATTTAATCATGTTTCCTCTCACAAAGGAGAGGACGGCAAAATGCTCTGCTCCTCCACACACTGCAACGATGTTATCATGGTTTGTGATGTCATTGAAGAAAGAGGCAGTGAAGGCTATTGTCGCACCCATGACATGGTGCCACTCAAACCACGATGTCAGTTTAAGAGTTATCAGGAGTTTACGCCCGATTCGTCACAACATAGGGTCAGTTGTGTAGTTTCCTCCTCTGTGGATAAATGAGAGGCGAGGCCAGGTGAGTCGACTGGCTCCAGCCCCGCTGCGATGCCAGGAGACCTTCTGTGATCATCTGCTGCGACAACGAAACCTTTTCCTCCAGGGAACCAGGTCCTCAAAGCTTGGCTCCAACTAGCAGTCTCACAGAAGGTCAAGAGGATGTCAAACACTGCAGAAAAACTGTTCATCAGCTGAGGAAAACACTCAGGAACCCTCCAAGAGCCATTATGAGATAAAATTACCACTTACCTTGATTGACAGCCAGGATCTTTGAGTGGAAATTCTTGGGATTGCTTTTCTTCACCATGTACTCGTCGATAGGGAGCCTCGCCGTGTGGACTCTAAGCTCTCTGGCCCTGGTGTAACTCAGCTTCTGGTGGATCGAAAGGGCGTAGAGGGTTAATACACAACCTGCACCATATATAATATAGCCTGTTGTTGCTGTTAAATTCAGCAGGAAAATAGACAATGGTTGAGACACATGTCAAACATGTTTAATACCTTCTGTATACTTTCATCCACAAGTCCACCCAGGACGTACACCTTGTCAGTATCAACTGTGTCCAACACTGAAACAAACACAACGATAACGATTCTAATTTGAAATGAGGAGGGTTACTGTGTTTTGTAATGCACGCCAAAACAGCTCTGTACATTTTTTAATTGTTGATGGATTGTTTAATTGTTGCTGAATGTGTGGCTCAGGATCCTGGTGAAGTGGTCATATTGGGCTCTGGGATTAATTATTTCATGAAATCTCACTTCTGATCTGGGTGGACATGTTAGTTCGAGCCCTATACGTTTTGCCTTACACTGTTATTGCTGACCTTTGAAAATATCACTGTTGTTTAATGAATGCCACAGTTTGTAAAGATATCAGACACACTGGTTTAGTTTCTCCAATGGGAAGTCTTCCCCGCTAAAACACTATCATGAAGATGGCAAAAGCTACAACGGTTAGAATAGAATCGCTTTAACTAGTTTGAAATCATAACCTGCGGTTTTGGCTGTACGTACGGGTCCATATGAGACAGTGTCTGAGTCCAGGCACGGATAATTAAGTAGAAAAATAAAAGTAGATAAATAGATAGTAGATAAATAGTGACTACCTTAGCTATGCAAGTCAATATTTGAAGGACACTGACCATTTTCGGCATCCGGGCTGAGATAGACAAGAGCTTCTGGAGGAAAAAGGTCTAGACAGCTTTCCTCTGTTATCTCCATCTGCATTGAATACGTATAACAGAAATTCTGATTCAGAGTCATAGTCAAAAATATTGTCAAAATGATTTGCAAGCACATAAACTGAGGAATTTGACTGACGCCCACCATGTAGTTAAGGAATCCATCATTCATGCGTAGGCACTCTCTGTAGAGTCGCCCGTCCTCTCTCAGGTCAGTCAGGAACACATGGAATGGTCGAGCTGCCTTCCTGTTGGAGCCGTACAGCCGCCTTAACTGACCCGCCAGCCTGCTGACCTCCTGACACCCACAGCCACAAACTACATGTTCAGACATTTGTCCTCAAGTTGTCCTCGAAGCACTGCTTTCAGTCACAAACCTTATCAGACATGCAGTCTGTCATACTGAGGTCCACACATACTTTGACCCCTGTGGCCTGAGCTTCAATTAATCGTTCCCTGGTGATCGCCTTTACAACTCGCTTTGAGAGTGAGGGATTGTCACTGCTACTCCCTGGAAAACAACACACTTGCCTTAACTTGTCTTGTATATATGATGAGTGAAAATTCATTTCCATCTGGGTTTATACATATCCCATGTTGTAACCTTCACCCTTTGTCTGAAGAAAATATATCATGATTATATTTGATGATTTCAGTGACGATAACCTGATTGCCGATCTTGATGCTGTTTCCTCCTCTGCTTTTCCTCCTTCCTTCGACTCTTTTTGGCAGCCAGCTGCCTCTCCCAGCGCCTCTGTTTTCTCAACACATTCTTCTGTTGATCAAGACAGTTAGTTAGATTCTCACTTCAGACGCATTGCTTACGAGTCTCCACGTTTTCAGACCAAGTAAACTTTATAAACAGAATTACTGAATGGAGTGCATCCTCTTTGACCGGCTTGGTTCCCCATTCATTAGCCTCTAGGTCGATGTGGAGCAAATCAAGATCTTGTGAAACTCCACGTAGCAACAGCGCCTCACAAGGTATGTCAGTCATTTCGGCCGGTTCGTGTCCTTTGGTAGATGGCAGCTACATCACCTACAAATATGATGTAAACATTATTTCTTTATGCCGCAGTCAGTCAGAAGAGACACCAGACAGCCACTAATATGTTGAGGTAGACAACAGACTCGAGAATGCGGGAAGTAGAACGCACATGTGTGCCGCAGGAATATGACGTCACAGTAAACATCGGAAAGGGGGCGGAGGAGAACTTTTTTCCAAGATCATTTTCCCCGACATTCTGACTCTTAAAGTTGACCATTGTATGAACTTCCAGATTAAAAAACGACCCAACTCAATGGTCGATTAAAAGCACCCAGCCCGGCCCCATTTGGCATCTGGAAATTCAACTCTATCCAACAGCCAATGAGAGACACGAAAATTTGCCTTTGCAATGCATTGTGGGAATTATACGATAGTCGCATTTGTAAATTATTGAAAACATTCATGAAGAAAACACAAGTCTATATTTTACTCGTCAGTTTCTGTCTGAGAATACACATTTGCACGTTTTGAAAGCCGAACGAGTGACATTACTAATGTTCGAGAGCATGATGTTAGACTTCTTATGTGAGAGCGACTTCTGCACGCTCATTTATTTATTTGTCAATGCGTCCGTTAAATTCAGCTCTTCGCAAGTGGTCACAGACGATAATATCCCCTGATTTAATAAAAGAACTTCTGATTTCTCATGTAGCGAAATGACCATGAGACTGAGGATCAGTTGGAATATACCAATCATCGGAGGGGGGCGTGAACACGGTAAGACTATACTTTCAGGGATCATTTCTATAGTGTCTGACTTGAGAAATGCGTTTCTAAAGTGTATGGTCTCGCCAGCCACGATGATGATATGGTGATGTCCCGCTCTGAGCGCGAAGCAGGCAGAAAGTCTTGGCATTGCCAAACAATTTCTGCTATTGATGACCGTTCGATGCCTTTAATTGAGGCATTGAGGGGTGGGGCATGATCAGAGTGGTAGCGTCCAAGTGTTAAATAATAACGTTTTTATTCTTCTGATGGAACAACTCATTCACTGATTATAGGGTGAGAGTGCGCTTCTATCTTATTTCTATCATTTATTTGTAATGAGATGACTACGTAATGAGAATATATGTCCCTCCGCCTCTCGCAGTCAATGTCACCGTTTTATTTCTATCATAAACATTTTTTCAGCATATCAGTCTGTACTCAATGCATTCCCGTCTTCGCTGTCCAAAGATTTTTCATATACATTCCCAACTGGCATGTCCAAGAATATCCCCTCCAAAAAGTATGGCGACAAGACAAACAAACAAACTAACTAACTAACTAACAAAAGGAGATATGGTGTAGTTTCACCTGGGTTTCAACTTTCAACATCGCCACGACCACAAGTTTGCAAAAAACACACAAATCACCAAATCACCGAACAACATAAATCACTCCATGTCCTACTCGCACACAGTATCATCCTCTTGCTCCTATATCAGAAATATTTATAGGTGTTGGATTATAGCCATGGCTACACGTGGTGAGTAGTAAATCAAGAGACTTTTTAAAACAACATTTCCGCGGGCTTGCATAATGCTGTGGTTTGGTGAAGGTTAAACAGTAGGCGGGTGTACTGCGGTTTGTGATGCTTGCCAGGGGGAAGGCGGCCCTCTGGTTCACCTGCCAAGCGGGCTGCGGGGACAAGTCCTCTCTGCTGGCCCGGAGAAACCCTCCGAACTCCTTCACAGCACCGCCGGCTCCTCTCCGCCCGTCCACAGCAAGGAGGGGGGCATGCATAGACCACAAAAGGGGAATTACTTTGATTAACCTTGTTGTGTGGTTCGGGACGACATAGAGTCCTCACATCAACTTCCACGCGATACTGGCCGCACTTGTCCCGGAGGAAACATGAAACACAAATGATGTTCAACACGGCCGTAGATGGAGCTTCTTTTTCGAGCGATTTGGAGGACTTCGACTCTATTCGCAGGGTTCTCCTTTACAGGTCAGTGCTGGTTTCGCGTCAGCCATTTGGCCGGATTCGATTGCATAAACTGAGTTTTGTTAAGATCTATTTGCCGAATATACCGAATTAGGATGTGGCAACTTAATGCAAGTGTACGAGGAAGTGAACGCAAAAACAAGGATTTCAACTAGAAATCGATATTGCATTTTGTTTTCCTTAAAATTGACTGTCGGGTATCAAGCCACAAAACTGCAGTAATTGCATATTTTTTTCAAGTTTACACCACAAAAAGCGTGCTGCACCAATCTCAGAAAGATTTATAACAGTGATTCAAAGGGGCAAGTTCATTATTTGCAACACATGGAATCCGCTATTCAAGCATTTGAATATGTGCACTGATTTTGTTATCAAAATGATTTTGGCTCATCCTGAGCACGCTGGTGTTTTCTATCGTTGCATTATTGAATGGGGAGGGAGAGTCTTGCACTGCCAAAAAGTAAAGAGACCTCGGTGCTCGAGAAGCTTCTGCGTCGTCAGGGGCAACGGAGCAGTGAACCAATCACGTGCGGCCCCTGTGGGTCACATGATCCACGACAGGCGCGCTCGTGTCCGCATCCAACATGGCGAGAATGCTGTGCTGCCCACTTCGGCGGTTTTGTGGCTTTTAAAGTGGCGCTTTTGCGAATTTCAACCATTCACAAAGCCGAATGGCCAGCGTAGACGCCTGCCTTCCAGATGAAGGTCGCTCTTCCTGCAATGAAACCGAAGAAAATGCCGACCGTCAGTCTACGTCATCGAGCCACGGCAGCACCGACAATTCCTAGTAAGAAAATAACTTCGTCCAAGTATAAACAAACACCTTCAACTAGAATTGAAACAAATGTGTCTAGTGTGGCACGATGCGAAACGTCGAAGGTTCACATGATATTCTGTGGATTTTGAAACACAAATTCCGCTCTTTCATTGAAGAATCAGCCTAAACATATTAATGTACCGCCCATTATTGCTTGAATCACCCTGACATGACAAGGGCCAGATGTATACAACTTTTAACACTCGAATCTGTCCAGAAGTGTTTGCTTCGTGCCTGAATGCCTGTTAAAAGGCAGGCGTTCGTGCCAAAAAGGGAGTAACTCCCTCATTCCCAGACTCTCCATCTCTCCTCCCAGTGCTTTTCATAGCTTGGGGGAATGTTTTCAATTTAGCAGCTTAACCTTCATAAATAATTGTATGTTCCTTTCCACCCGTCCTCAGCAAATTTATAGATGTCACGTCAAAGCCCACCGCAGGTTCCACCATAGGTTTCAAATGAAAGGCTCGGGACAAAATTACTGCGCACAGAAGCACATTTTGTGTAGATAGCTTGAGTGAAAGGTTGCTCAATAGATACCCTTTGGAGCTCTTCTCCCCACGTTGACATTCACAAATTACTGTACACTGTCACACTGCTTGCCTTTGCTCAGCTGTTAAAAGTATATGTTGTCTCAGTCATGATCAATAATCCAGAGGTTACAGGTAATCAAGGAAAGGTCCTCCAAATGCAATTTACTTAGCTGTAACTGTCAAATCAAATTGGAAGACCACATTACTGACCCACAAATAGACTTTTAGAGTGGCAAAATTCAAATCCACCTGTCAAATGATATCTAATAGTTTATGTGATTTCTCGCAGTGACTTGGAGCCAGAGTGGCTGGACGACATTCAGAAGAATGGTGAGCTCTTCTACTTGGAGCTGAGTGAGGGTGAGGAGGAGGTTGCGCTGGCTCATGCCAATATCAGTCAAGGAGTATCCACCAATCATGTCCGCTTCAGTGAAAAAGAGGCTGAAATCATCACAGAACAAAAGAAGAAACAGTGCAGCGGCTCTTGGACAAAAGCTGAACCCACGCTGAAGAGACTGGCCAAAATCCTGAGGAGGAAACGGCGACTGTCTCAGCGCAGGGGAGAGAACGATGTCGGCAAAGACGGCTCAGCCTCGTCATCAGCCCCTGCTTCTATCCTGAAGAACCAGCCGGGGCAACGGCAGGGTGTGTCTTTGCAGGAGCAGCATCTGAAGGAGGTGTGTGTCTACCTCAACCCCAAGCGCCTAGCAGGCGCCACGAGCCCCTCCTCTGATAGGGGGGGGCTGCTAGAGGCGCTGCTAGGGGTGGTGCATCGACCGCCATGGAGCAGAGGCCAAGGAGAGCTGGACAGGGACAGACGGGGGGAGAGGCTGACTGTTGACGGCTTGGTTCCCAGCAGCCCAGCCATCAAATGTGGTCAGATCCTGATTGGTGAGAGTCTGAATTAATGATTTTGTTTTCTCCACAGACATGATGTATGATGTGCTTTGAGAGAAATGAATGGCACAGCCAAAACAAGTCCATTAATAACAGTCAGAAAGTAATCAATCCCTGTCCCTCCAAATCCCTAAGCAGCGAGACAAACAAGTTCATGTTGTTGTTGCCTCAGAAAGCGAGACGCCAACACATACTTGTTAAGTTTTTTTTTGACGTTAGTATAAACCAAAAAGGGGCGAGAGCCACAGTCTTTGTGTTTCCAGTCAGCCCCATAAAACCATGAGGCTACATTGACTCAACAGAAAAAGTTGGAAAACATGTGTAAGGAAGCATGATAGCAGCAGTTCGTGTCCTAGTTTGAGCCGCGGCTATTTTCGGTCCAGCAAAGCTCTCATCATCGTTCCTCACAGTGACAGGAGATCACAGATCTGCTGTGGGAGTGATGCTGATGGTTTTTATTCTTGACATATTGATGGAGCAAATTTTTTTTTCTCTCCCTCTGGGCGATCCACCGGACAGATGCTACCAGCAGATGACAGGGATGTCGACCCTGCTCCGTTACAAATGGCTGCCCACACCAGTTCTTGTCTGAGGAGACTCAAGTGCAGCACAATAACAAAATGTGGAGCAGTTTCATTTTGGAGATGGTCACATCTGTGCACTGTGGTCACTACTTGGCCCTCCTCCCTGGATTTAATTTGTCAAATAATTCAACCCTAAGAACAATAACCAGCATAATGGAGTTCCAATTCCTACAAAATGCTTTACATTAAGTAGCAGTGTTTCCTCTTCAATGGCTGTATGCCTTATGTCTGCCACCAACACTTTGTATGTGTATGTGTGTGTGTTTAAAGGTGACGTGCTGTTAGCAGTGGACGACGTGGACGTCACGTCAGAGAACATTGAGAGAGTTCTGTCCTGCATCCGCGGGCCAACCCAGGTTCGTAGGTCACAGCCGGTTTTATAATCAGTGCCTGTTTCCATGAATTATTGGCTGTCAGAGTCAAAAGAACCCAGATTGGATGGTCAAAGTTGGATATTTGGGGTTCTGCTCAGCTACTGAAGTGAGTCCAGAGGATACCAGTGATGGATGTTCTTCATTAGCAAACCCACAATGATTTCAAAATATCTTCCGATCAGCTGCGCAGACATCGTAGCAGTTCCCCTCAGACGTTTTCACCAGGCAGCAAGACCTTTCCAATCAGGCAAGAATTTGTAAATAACAGAGTCTGCACCAGTGTGATGTGACAGCGGTGGATGGACTGGGCTGCGGTGTGACGCTTTTTCACTGCTGCAGGAAGCCCGCAGTTACACCGCGGGCTAGAGAGCACAGCTGATGAGAGGATGCCGCCGGAATCCAAATTACATTAGGGACAAAGGGAAAAAGAGAGACAGATTTCTTTGGGAGAAAACAACTTCCCACAGACAGAAAAATTCTAGACTTTTACTAGCCACATGCTCATTGGATGTGAGGTGAAAGTGGCAAAGTCGTGCAATCGATAGAATAATTGTTTAGTGGGATAAGTTAAGTTGTGTCTTAACTGAGTTTGTGTGTGTTTGTGTGAGCGCAGTGTTTCTCTTTGTGCCAGCCGAGCATAGACTGTAGTTACTGTTTGCAGGGGTATAGATAATAACGTCAGTCTGCACAACCCCTCGCCTTTAAGTGTGTGTGTGTGTTTGCTGTGCAAAATGACTGATGTCAATAGAGTAGAAACCCAGAGAGTGCCATGCAGTCTAACCACAGCCTCGTTATTTCAGATGAGAGAGAGTGTGACACTTTGCCCACTCTGCCTCTTTGCCCAGTGATTTCCTCCATCTGCGGTTTGGCGTTTTTTGACGAATTCTCTTTGCTTTATCACTTTTCTCCAGATTGCTTGGCTGCCTCTGGCTCTCACAACATCGGGCAGACCCACAGCTACCAGTTAAAGGGCGCATCAAATGTTTTCAACACAGACCCAGTTCTTCCTAATAACAGCCTTAGAATTGGTTAAAATGGCACCGTGCCCAGATGGAGGCGCCTCGCTGGAGAGGCGGGTGGCATGTGGTCAGGGCTGACAAGCGCAGCAGGCTTCTTGGAGTGATCGGTGGATTAGAATTATACAGTCCTGACATTTACTGGCATAGATGAATTTCTTGAACACATTAGTTTGGCTCCCCTCAGTCTAGGATTAAGGGAAAATACAGAATATTAGTTGTTTTGCCAGGTAGTGATATAAGTGTGGCCGCAGTCAGGAGGTCAGCTCTATTCGGACATCTCCCATTTTGCAAACTAATGTTAAGAGTGTGTGTGTGCCATGCTTTAACAGTCATTGACACCATGCTGTCATTCTGTTTTTGGTTGAACATCATATCGAGTTATGATCACTTGGTTTTGCTAAAGGGTATTATAGACTTGCTCGACCCCGTCTAGCTTTATCAATAGTTTTCAGAGGATAAAGAAAAACAGGTTAAAGAAAAACAAAGCATGATTCCAAATTCTCTTGCCGTGTGGGCTTAGTTTGCTCGGTCACTTGCAAATTTACAGTCATATTTCATTTATTATCGAAATATATCTTTTAACCAATTTATCTCTGCTGACATGCTGATTCCCACGAGGTTATTGCCGGTTGGTTCACCTCTGTAAACACACAAAAGTGCTCACACCGGCCATGCAAAGCAGGTGATGGTAGCTACAGGAGTGTGTGTGTTCCTCTATGTCTGATTTCCTACGCAGCTGCCTTTCACTTATCACTCCAACTTTTCTATGAATGGCGGCAGAAACGGTGGCACGCAGGAATGGAAAGGAAACCCATGGCGGGAGGGAGGGAGGGAGAGGGAGGATCTACGGTCTGTTGTCCTCCCACTGCTTTTAGTTTTTTCTTCTGGCTGTGGTTTGGCTCAGTTTAGCCACACAAACACACACTCGCACACGATTTGCTGTCTTTGTTCTGCTGTGGTTTGGCCTGAATGTCTGGCAGTTAATTGCAGTCCTCTCTCACCCTGACCCAGGGCCATGCTACCGCTCAGCTGTCCACCTTTCTCTGAGTGATGTAGTCAAGCCCACCAATTGCAGACACTTTTATTTTCCTTGAAACGCGTTAAGTGTGCTAGAAACACGGACTGCTTGGCCCACAGCTGAAATCAGCAGAAAATATCGAGCAGTACAATGTTTATCAGCGGCTCAGTGTTCCGGTCTTTCTCTATATCCCTCCTCTCTTAATCTCTCTCTCCTCATCCTCTTCCTCCTCCAGGTGAGGCTGACCATGGAGACTGCGGCCTCGGTGCAGGCTGACAACGGCTGCGAGGCCTCGGCGGCGCACAGAGCCAAAGCCTCTCCGCCGGTCAGCCAGCTGGTGCGCCTGCTCTGGGGCGAGGACACGACCGAACTCCAAATGTCTATAGGACACATCCCTCACGCTGTCATGTACCTGTCCCTCAATCTGGACTCCACGTCAGCACAGGACGAGGTCAGCGCGCGCGTGTGTGTGTATATGTGTGCGTGTGAATGGAGTTTGGACAGTTTCAGTGCTTGTGTACACCGCTAATAGAAACCAGGCGGAGGAGGAGGAGCTCCTCCTGTCAGTAACTGGTCTGGTCTGCCATATTGGTGATAAATTCTGAGCGGGCTCTGGGTTTCCACATGGCCTTGGTGCTGGATCCATGCCTGCGTTTTGTCCAGTCCAGCGCAGGGAAGGATATAATCTGGCACCAAAGTGTTAATCCCAAAATGTGCTCTCTTGCTGTGTGGGGCCAACGTTCCCCCTGTGGAGGACTAATGGTGGGTTGCTGTTTGCCTTATGGTTGTACTTCATGATTCTGCAGTTCCTTTTCCGCAAAGCCGTGATCCTGAATCTTTTTTTTTTCTTTGACTCTGCGACCAAGAGGGCAGCGTCGATGGAGCACAGCTTGTCTGGAGCAGCCAAAGCCAGCGGTTGGTTTTGTAAATGGTGCAGTGCCGTGCAGGAACCCACTAAACTGCGACTTTGATTCGTTTTTTTTTTTTTCCTTTTTTTTTTTTTTTGGTCCTTTGATTGTAGGGTAGCAGAAACTGGAGAGGCTCAACCTTGTCTTATGGTTCAAGCCATGTAGTGAATTTGCGATGAGAGCGTCTCTCTGTATGCACACACACACACACGCCATGGCGGGAAAGTGTTATTTTCCATCCTTCCAGGACTGCAGAATGCAAAGGCCTGTGCACCGTCCCGACTCGAAGGTGAATATATTCCATAGGCTGTTGCATGGGGCTTTGTTCTGGTTGCCAAGACTATAAGAGCCCATTCATTCCAAGTTCTTAGCCCCTCACCCACCGCCCCTATATCCTTCAAAAGCTCTCAGCATGCTGGGAGGAATACTAATATATCAAACAATGCATACACTCTGCCCACCACTTGATTGCTTTGCTGAATCGGGGCTGTTTCCCTACATAACATTTGTGCGTCAGTGTGAAAAGTCTGTTGTCGAGACAAAGTGCAAATCACACACACATGAAATCCCAGCTGGACCCCCTGAACCACAGCTCGGTTTAATTTGAAAGATGATTTCCAAAATTTTGCTTTCCCATCTTCAAGTTCTCCAGAATGCGGTCGAACAATGAGACTGGGGAGCAAACATCATTGCGGTACATTTGTTCCAGAGGTTTCATTCTGTCAGCGCATGTGTGTGTGTCCACAGGAGGAGGTCCTGAGGAGGTCCTACATTTGCTCCAGAGGTTTCATTTTGTCAATGCTCGTTTGTGTGTCCACAGGAGGAGATCCTGTACCAGTACCCTGTGTCTGAGGCCTCCGTCCAGCTGAAAGGAGTGAGGGGCATCTTCCTCACCCTTT
>OMPJ01025979.1:1611-18226 GCA_900312935.1 Carapus acus
GGGGGGGGGTCGAGGGAGGGCTCTGCCGGTCAGCAGATAAACATTCAGCCTTCCTGTCCTCTGTGTCTGCTATTCATCTTCCTCAGCGCCCGCACCAAGACTTAAAAAAGGTCACGCAAGACGCGTCCTTCAGCCTCCAGAGAAGAACAAAACCATCGCCGCACGCGAGTCGCCGTCAAACTAGCGTCTGGATTTGATCTGCGGTAGTTTGAAAACAAACACGGCAGCACTGACAGGAAATATTACGATTTAACAACTCTACAAAGCATCGCTTCAATAATCTCAGCTGGCTTATGTGGACAAACTCGTCCAGCGTTCCCGATATTGACTCTGGGGAAAAATCTATGCCGGCTTTATCCAAGCCTGAAAATAAGACGGAGGACGCCGAGCAGTAATGGCGGCCCCGCCTGCTGCAGATGATTGGCCAATTTAGCTACATTTTCACACCGCGCCGCAACGAAAAGTGACGTGGACCTTTCACCTTGGCCTGCAGGGGGAGCTATTCATATTTGCAACTGACTCGTGTTTTCTGCGATTACTATTAAGACATGTACGCATTTGGTGGTTATTACGAGTCACATTCAGCGGAAAGTATAAAGTGGGCACCCTTGTAAACTTTTTGGAATGATGCAGAGAAAATCATGCAAAATTATCTGTGTAGCTTTTTTCTTTTCACAGCAAGGAAAACGATTTGAAGGCAGGAGACTGACAGAGACAAACACACACACACACACACACACACACACACACACACACACACACACACAGCACAGGCTTTCGGCCTCTGCATGGTGCCATTGAGTTGGACGTGCGTCACCCAATCGCCACTCCACACTTCACCATCTCTTACTTTTTTGACATGTTTCATCCTCCCCTCGATGGCGTCTGGCTGAGCTGAAGACATTTTCCATACGTGAAGAGATGGTCTGATTGACCCACTAGCTGGCTAGCTAGCTAGCCCACCCACTCTCTCTCTCTCCACCACAACCCCATCTCTTTCCCCTCCATCAGACTGCTACTCCTCCCACAACTCCTCCAAAAGCGCAACTTTGAAACGGCGCCAATCGAGTTTCATCGGGAACTAATTACCTGGCGAGCGAGCCGTCGCCCTCTGCGTCAGCCGTGTCAAGAAATCTGCTAAGATTCTCATCGCATCAGCTAATCGTCATAATTGGCAAGACGAATGATGCCGTTAAAAGATCAGGGGAAGTTCAGGCGTTCCTCTCCAGGAGACGCAGCAGAATAATAGCGTTCATTATGATGAGCGTGCTAGCTTGGCGTAATTAGATCATTTCATTTCTCACACATAGGTCGTCGCTGGCACATGTTTAACATGCCCCGTTTAATCAGCTCGCTGGCAGGGACGTTTGTCAGCGGCGGGGGCAGTTCCAGAAGTTGTTTTTATCGCGATTTGTCTCCGGCCTGACAGCCCAGCTAGCTAGCGGCCCGCTATTTGTCTACAGTTGCTTGGTGGGACCTAATGAGGACTGGATGATAATTAATAAACAGTTCGCCACGAGACGCGCGGTCAATTAATAGCGCCTAACGACAGAGAAGACGGACGAGCTCGAGCCGGGATTCCGCACACTTGGCGCTCTGCGGACGCCCAAAACGCCACGGCGCGCCGCAACATAATGGAGGTGAGTAAACGGGCCTGCAAACGTTTAATCATCGCCCGGCGGAGTAAAAATCCAGCTCGTTATTCTCGGATGCTATATTGCGCCATGATGCACTGCTGTGTTTTTCCCGACTCTACCTTTGAATACTATCATCAAACAGCAGGGCAAACGCGCTGGAATTAAACAGAAGAAGATAAATGATGCTGACCAAGAGGAAGGAAGAAAAAAAAGGTTCCAATACCATTCACACACTTTGCAAAATAGCCTGGCAACATCTGGACGCACACTGCTAAAGCTGAACAAGTGCACATCGCAGGGTGTTTTGTAAAAACTTGTTTTTAAAGGAAGGATCAATAAAAAAGGATCATGAAGTAATTCTTTTCTTCAAGTAGTGGTGCAGTGAGTGCTGCCTCCACCTGAACCAGAGAGATGAAGGTTGATTTCCGCAGAGAGGGGTCTCCTCTGCTACTGCACCCTATACTCGGGGGACATTGATGTGGTGAACAGCTACAAATATCTGGAGGTCATCGTGGGAGAAAAGTTGGACTGGTCCCCGAACATTGATGCCCTCTAGAAGATGGTGCACGTTCTTCCTGAGATCTTCTTGTGTGTGTAGAAATGATGACCATGTCCTCAGACACCATGGTGGCCAGTGCGCTGTTCTTTGCAACAATGTGCTGTGACGTACAAGAACGCCAAACGACTGGACAAGCTACTTGACAATTTTTAAAAGTCTGAATGGAAATGTGTAAGTGCTATTTTCATGTTGGGTTTTTTTCCCATTTTGTTTGATGAGCTGCCGGACAGTTGAATTTCTCCTAAGGGATGAATAAGGTACCATTTATCCACCTATCTATCTCCCTACCTACTTCATATCAAACTATCTATTCTAGTAAACACCACTTTGTGTTGCTTGTATGGACCTGATGGACCTGTATGGAGAAATTCTGAGATAAATTGCAGCGTCAAAAATCAGGTGTTTGACAGCTGTGTTCAATACTACGAGAGCCGTGAGACATAACGCACCACTTGGCACTGGCGATATGGGCGATTCAGCGCCCTGCCCGCCCCCATTGAATCGGAAACAGCCTTATACTGATGAGTCCTGCCTTTGCCAGTGCTGATACTCGACAACTCCCACGAGCGGAGGCGTTCCCTTTCCCCTGCCGCCCTCCACCCCCGCACTCCCACGCTGGGCTTTACAGTGAAGCCGGAGTGACAGGCGAGACGTTCCCTGCACGAAGCTTCTCCTCTCCCTCCTCAAAGGAGCAGAGTCGAATAAATAATGGGCCTCGACACCCAGTGCGGTCAAACTATGAATAGCAATCGCGTCATTTCAATTATTGACAAACTGCAACCCCCCCCTTGCTCTCCCCCCCGCCTGATGAGGTGCTAGAGCGCTGTCACGCTCGTTTGATGGGATGCAAAAACAGCAGCATCCATCAAGGACAAGGGAAGAGGTGCTCGCATCCATCAGGCCGGCGGAAAATATTACTGACACTTATTGAATTGGAGGGTTTTGAACAGAGCTCATCTCAAGGATTTGATGCTGAGGCCAGACACGGACGTTGGACGGGGATGGGCTGTGTGTGTGTGTGTGTGTGAGTGTGTGTGCGTGCGTGCATGCGTGATAGGGTTGGGGGGGGTTCTGACTCAAAAGGAGGCACAGACCTGTCTTCAGTGTCTCTCTCCATCACCTCCAAGTAGAGTCAATGTTACTCACACCCTCTAAATTCACCTTCACCGCCACCTCCACCTCATTTCCCAGGAATGTTCCATTAAATCTTCCCGGGAGCAGCATTCCCATGAACGCCACTTCCAAGCAAATCCCTCACCAGCTTTCCTCTTTATGGACCATGACCAACGCGTGTCTCCTTAAGAGTAAAACGAATCATCAACTCACTGTCACCGTCCTTTCAACTAGTGTTTGAAATATGTGGTGGGAGTGACACAGAGATGAGTGGATGGATAACTGGATGGATGTGTGGGTGGATGGATGGGCGGACAGACAGACGAATGGATGGATGGACATGCCGATGGATGGACAGATGGCCTTGGAAGTAAACAAGTAACCAGGTCTTCATTCCTAATCTGGCGTAGTTACTCTGCTGAGGCCAGTTTCGTTCACACTTTCTCAAATGGCTGCCCACGTACGACAACTCATCACACAAACATCCAATCATTCCTCCAGAGTCCATCCACAAGCTGTCCATTCATGAAATATGTAACAATATCAGTCGGAAACCTCACACGAGTGTATTCAAGGCTAACCACACAACCTTCGACCAGGGATATCCAAGCTAGTGTGACCCAGCTTGTTGACGCCAGGTAGCGCGTTTGCTAGTACGAGTCTGTGTCCATCTGTGCCACTGATGAGATCACAATGCAGAAAGGAGAAGGACCATCCATCCGTCCCTCCGTCCATCCATCCAATCTCTGACCAGTTCCCATTCCCAATGACAGTAGGTTGGTAGGTACTGCAGTTTGGTACATCCATAGTACCTTCCTACCTCCCTGACACGTGATTTATTGGTGCACCAAGAACTAATACGCTGCCTGAATGAAGCTTTGGGACTTGCCCAGTGGCAGATAGAAAGATGGCCAGAAGTCTGCTTCCATCAGAGCTGAGTGAGTGATCTCCCCCTAAAACGTCTCCCCCTGCTCCTCCTCCTCTCCACGACAGAGTGAACATGACGTGGCGGTGTGATGCAGCTATCGCTTTAAGGAAAGCCCTCACACACAATCTGCAGGTAAACGTGCCCCCCCTCACTCTCTCTCTCTCTCTCTCTCTCTCACTCCTCTCCTTCTGAGCCACACTTTGCTCCACCTGTTGCTCAGAAACCAATATGTCTTCCTGTAATTTCCTGCAGAAAAGCCATTAGACCTTCGCAGCTCCTTCCATCCAAACTCCTAATGGGCTCCTGCTTGGGACAGGTGCTCCACAAATTGCTTCCTCTAAATGATTAATGAGTGAAGATCACAGTGTGCTGGCGGTTCAACTATGCCGACTACGTGCGCCTGTGTGTGTGTGTGTGTGTGAGGGTGTGTGTACGCGAGAATGCGTCGGCTGGCTGGGATGCAGAATGGGCTGTAAATTAGTTTGGAGACGGTTTAAAAGCAAACGCAGTTGATTAACTTCTTTTGATCAATGCGCAGAGTCTATATAACATTCTCTCAGGCCCGCAAGAGGAAAGGAACGATGGATACTGCCAAAGGAGGCGATTCGAGAACAGATCAAGGTTCTACAAAATTTGTATATCAGAAGCCAGTAGTCATTTTAACAAGGGGTGTTTGTGGTTGTTTGGTGATGGTTCTTGCTTCTGGTGATGCTTCTTCTTACCTCCTGAATGTTCCACAATTTCAAATTATCACACTCATTTAATTGCATCTACGCCTGGATTTGTTTGTTTCTTACGTTTATCTGGAGAGACTCCAATTGCTGAGGGTTTGTTTGGGTGCAACCAGGCTAGACAGAATTAAAAATGAGACCATCAGACGAGCAGCTAAGGTGGGAGGGATTTGGGGCGAAGGTCAGGAAAGCGAGATGGAGATGGTTTTGTCACGTGCAGAGGAGAGATAGTGGATGCTGGAGATGGAGCTGCCAGGTAGGAGGACAAGAGGAGGACCACAGAGAAGGTTCATGGATTCATGGATGTAGTGAAGAAAGACATGAGGGCAGTGGGTGTTTAAACGGATGATTGGAGGGACGGAAGGGGGTGGACAAGGATGATTTGCTGTGGCGCCCCCTAGAGGGAGCAGCCGAAAGAAGGAAAAGATGTAGAAAAACTCCAATATCCACTCCACGAAACTACATCTGAGGGTGGGCTTGGTCCTTACAGTAGAAGGCTGGATCTCCTCATCCGTGCAGCCAAAGTCAGCAAGAAGAGAACAAGCTTGAGGCTCATTGAATCTGACACAGCAGATACACAACACGTGCCGAACACGTCTAGACGAGTGGAGGCAACAATCGGGCGGCATAAAACCATTCCTGATCCCGGATTCCCTTTAATGAGGATTCATATTACACAGGAGATTAAAGGTTACAGTCGTATAAAACACGGCAGATTCCCATTATGTTTATATACTTACACGGCCTCGCTCTCCTGCGTCGTTCCAATTTGATGCCAAGAAGCGTTCGACCGCTTTGGGGCGCGGCGTACGTTGGCTCGGTCTATAATGTCATCATTGTTACATAAGCGCGTCCGAGCTAAATGTCACGTTTCTCAGCCAATGATACGGCCTCAGTAAATGTCAAACATCCACCACAGCCTCGCTGCTCACATCCCGAGCGGGACTCTTCTAATTAGCTAAAATACCGGACGGGTGCTTAGCGGGATACCGCAGATTATCGGAAAGTTCGAAGTGGTGCCGATTCATGGCAGTGCAGACAGTGCAGGAAGGAGCAACGCAGCTAAAAACACTTGGAGTAAATATTGCCTCGCCGGCAACTGGCAGCTGCTATTTCACAAATCCTCCATAAAAACAAAATCCTGCATAACGGTCAAGTCACAGTGCATTTTGGGAGATTTGATTATCTGGATCCCGCCACTGCATCCACAAAAACACACACACATGTAACGTTAACTCCCTTTGCAAACACAAATATCTGTAAAAACATGAAAGCTCCGTCCTTTTATTTCGCCTCAGACACTAAAACATTTTTCCTCACAAGCACATTCCAGCAGGCAGTAAAAAGAAATGAGGCGTGTTTCTCCGACACAGATTATATGACGATCATCTCGCCCACGTCTCCCTTTTATGGACCATTGTGGAAATTCCTGCAGCTTTGATTAAACACAACACACATAAATGTGAAGACACGTGAACCTCGGCGGGCCTGAGCAGCACAGTTATCAACAGCTGGAGCGGCATGGGAACCTTTTTTTCCTGACACACTGAGTGCCATCAAACATATCGAGGACTGTCGTTTCCTCCACAGAATCATAAACGAATCAGAATAAACTAAATGCTATGTGAATACAATTCTATTAGCCTTTGAATTGCATGACAAACAGCCAATTTAAGTGTAGCCAACTAAGTTTTGAGAGGTAAAAAAAACTTTTGTCCCTCTCTCTCCTAAACTGACCTTCACCAACAACCCCCACCCCTGACCTGCCCATACCCACAGCCCGCCAACAGCCACACGCTCGTGCTTCACGGACAAGAAGTCCCTTTGCCACCAGGCGTTGAAGTGAAAAGCGGTATCAAACCGCAGCACGGACAGAATCACCTCCACCTCACGTCCTCCTCCACCGTCCCTCTCTTTCCGCAGTGGGGCAGAAGGGAGGTGAGCGCCTCGCTCGTCCACCCTTCCCCATCCCAATCATCCTGGCCTCCGCCGCTGCCATGCTGAGAATTCAAATGTCTGGGAGCGGAGCGAGGCACAGATTGGCTCCCAGATTAGCCACTTATCCGGCATATCTTGGGGTACCAATCAGAGGAAGCCCACAGAAATGATTTCCTCACTTTTTCTTCACACTTGAAACTGTAAATGGCCATTTTGTATTACCAATTCAGCACCTCCGGTGACTGCAGAGGCAAAGGAAGAAGAAAAGAAAGAATTCTGAAAAAAAAAATAAAAATAAAGGGCGGTGTTGCAGTGAGGGGGATGTTTGCTGGAGCTCAGCTATCGATCGGGACAGGAAGTAGCGGAGCCGTTGCCCAGCAGCTCCGTACTTGCTAATGTCTGCGCGCCACTTTTATGATTACGAAGAAGAGAAGGGTTCCGGGGGCACCATCGATGTTCCAACTCAGAAATCGATCCTGGAATGGTGTGCAGCTTGTCAGTGTAGCTGATTGTTGGAAGATCTCATTCCATATCAACTGTCCTCAACTCTGCTCAGAGGTTTCATTCCACGATTCGGAGTCCAATGTTGTTATTCCTTCGAGTAAATGTTTAGAAAATGATCACACAGGCGTGAAACAGGGGCGAAGCAATGGATTGTGGATTTGTGAGTGCTTGCTTTGCCACCCTTTCCTTGATTTAAGGGATTCAGAGTGGTTGTGCTCATCATAAATTGTAATAATGCAGTTTAAAATACTTAAAAAGGTGCATTTCTTTTTAAACCAAGTGGGTACTAATTCAATGTACATTAATTCAAGTGTGTTCCAAATCATTTACTGGAACAAACTAAGTTTGAGAACTGAGATTTTGCAGTAATGGACTCCTACAGATGGATTTCACTCTGTGAGCTTTGTGACTTTGGAGTTCATTAATCAACGCGGTGCTTTGTTGTGTGTTTTATGGTTTCCTATTAGTCGCTCTGCAGCGAGTGCATTCTTCACTTATTTACAGCAATTAATTTATCTGATGTAAAATTCAGCTTAGCCGTGGGCAAACCCGCACGGCCGTATGTCTTGCTCAGAAAGTCTCCACATCCGCCAGCGATTCCTCATTTATGGCTGATTGTTCGGAGCCAAATCAGGAAAAGATCCGACGTAGAAAAGCGGCCAGCGGTCCTTAAAACCGGTCCCAGCCCGCCATTCCTCCAGGTCGGCCATTAATCTGCCTAGAATCACTGCAGTGTCTATAGCTGCTCTTCTCCTGGCTGTCAAAAAGCCATTAGACTCTCCTCCCGATGAGACAAGTGTGCGGCCCAGCGCTTCAACTCAGCCACTTCAGGTCCAAAGACCATTTAAAGCTCCCGTGAATCTTCCTGTCACTTGGTGATCGTGGGGACAAAAGCTGCCGTCTGCGACCCGTGATATGAGACAGAGGACCTGATTGACGACCGTCGATTCATCAGCGGACGCCCTCAGGATTGAGCTGCATATTTGCAATTATTGGCATAATGTCACTGATTGGGACAGTTTGTCGAGGAACAATGATGGACAATTCATTAGCGCTGAGGGCAAAGGAAAAGAAATAAAGCCGTTACAGCATATGGGACCCCAAGTGGTCCACCTGCAGTGAGAGACTCGGGGACGAGCGGGGACCAAGGACACATTGCTGAATTTGCATAGGAGAGGGAGGCAGGTAGGAGGTAACCACCTTCACGGTGCATTCGCTGTCCCTCTCTAGGGTACAACACAATTTTGTGCTCTGCCTTCGACCCTTCCAGGCACACGTGGGTCCAAATGGGCCTGAGTGGAAAAAAAGAAAAATACCTCGGCTTGAAGACATGAGGAAACCTGCTCACAAGCTGATGTCTGAGCTCAGCTAGAGCCAGTAGAAGCTAAAAACAGCTGGAACAGCACATGCAGACCAAAGTTATACTTCAGTATGATGGTAGTGGCTTGAAATCTACTCATTTATGTGTCAAAAATAGCACGACAAAATAACATTCCCCACCCACCATTGGAGGATGATAATAAACACAAACACTGCTGCCACGTTTACATAACAGCTTAAACCACAATAGAAACAAAACTGCTAGCATTGTTTTCACTGGCTGGTCAGGCTACTGGTTGTGATGTCACTAATGGTGAGGCAGTCAGGAATTTATTTTTTTTTTTTAATAATCAAACTTATTTTACAGACTATAAGTCATTTCGGTAGTTGAAGTCACACCAGCCAAAAAAGCGTACCAAGAACAGACATTTCATCTTGAAAGGCAAGTTATAATGATAACAGCAGAATAGAGAAAAATCAGGCTGAATAGATGTACAGCTTGCTAGCATAACACATTGATGGTTATCCAGCTACATGAAGCATAGACACTGAACCTAGCGTGCCATCGCGTGGTTGTCATTGTGACAAAAACAGACCTGTGAAATCATATGCTTTAATAATTTCACATATAAGTTGCATCTGAGTATAAGTCGCACCCCTAGCCACAATACAACAAGTGCAACGTATACTCCTGAAAATACGGAAATGTGAATGGTAAGGCCACCATACAGTAACTATTTTGTTACAACAATGGTTGTGACCTTTATATAAGCGAGGATATGGTCGCAATGTACTTGTGCATTGAAAAAAACAAATCTCATCTCCAAAATAGAAGTTGATGAGCTTTGGCAGCATATCATGTTGCCTGCAATCTGATCAAACAGCTGCTCCTGACGCCACACCGGTCACATCATCTGCTGGGGTTTTTTTTCATTTAACGGCGCGTGAGTACGGCAGCCTCCAACTTTATGTTAGCGTCAGCAGAATGAACGCTCAGCGTAACGTTTTTGATAGCCGCTATCGATTCTGCTGCGGTGTGGCCGTTTCGTCAGCGCAGACAGATTGATTCTGAGGAGCGAGACGGAGGAATAACACGTCGGCGCGATGAGGGGAAGCAGCCCAGGAAGTATTTAGGGCTTTGTTACAATTTGTTTCTGTTGAGTTCACTCCGGGGTAAGGGCGTAATTCACAGAGCACAGCTGGGCTTTGTGGTGCGTTTGTGCGCTCTGACAATTTTTTGCGCACGTAATTAATTCAACAACGCGTGAGAGAGAAAGAAGTTGTAAAAGTCAGAGCAAATGTTGAGGTGGATTCCCGTCTCAAAATTGCGAACTCGCTAATCTTTCCAACAGACTTGAATTTGGATGGTAATATTAATTAAACACTCACAAGGAGGAGTTCTTAAGAAACAATAATCTCTCCAAAATGAAACGTGTCGAGATAATTTTCCTTCCGTGGCTGAGTGGTTGCTATCTGATCACCCATTCAGCCTGCTGATGTGTGTGTGTGTGTGTGTGTATTTCTCCCGGAGCTTCTGGGTGCCGTTACTACCTGTGACAGCCAAAGGACAAACACACACTCGCTGCCTGTATTTCTGGGCCTACGAAGGACAGAAATGCCGACTCAGCAAAGTCAACAGCAACACAAGCTAGCGAGACACAAAATAGCAGTGTGTCTAACTGGGGGAACGCTGCTCTCAGGCTGAGTTGTGCGACTTATGTTGGCGGGTTTGGAGTCTGACCCCGCTCAGCAACTTGTCGTTTCATTTTCGGGTCACAAGTGGAATGAAGAGAAAAACTGACCATGTCAGTTTGTAAATCAGAATCTAAAACAAGTCTGAGTGAATTCCGCAGCTTCACTCCAACTTCAAACTGCAGATTGGAATGCATTTCTGCTATTCGCGGGTTTGCAAAGGCGCAAAGTGCAAGTTGACCTTGGTGGTATTCATCAATATCTGTCCTGTATTCACAGTGACTCTCATTCCATAATAAAATCTAGAACACATTTTGGGTCTGGATTCGTTGAAAAATCAGAAATCGCGTCTCACCACCGCCTTATTTCCAGTTATTTCTCTTGCCACCGGGGTGAAATGGATGCAGAGCAATTTGTCAGAAGGATGTAAAGAAACTGGAAGCAGGATTGGCGTTCAGGCCGCTGGCTCTATGAGCGAAAGCGGCAAAAATCATCCGTCTGACGTCTTTAGACATGCAAGATTGGTAAACAAGAAACTATAAAAAGCTTTCCAATATTTTTCGCTATTCTTCACTGCTGCTGGCTACAAGAAGGTGCGGCGTCTGAAGTGCCTGGCATTCAGGGCCTTTGATTATCGGCCGACAAATACGATTTCTTTTTTTTCTTTTTTTTTCCCCTCGCTCGTCTGATGATGCATGGCTGGACGCCAGGAGACAGACTGAAGTGAAGGTTGCGGATGAGAGCGATGACTTTTAAAGCATCATAAAGAAGCCCGCAGGGACGGCTCTGTGAAGGATTATTCAAAAACCTTTTTAATTTATTGGCCGACTCCAAAGGACTCTCCTTATCGCCCAAATGGCTTCAGTCTGAACGCCGTGCGTGTGACATTTAATTTGGTTTCCCTCCAGAGTTTTGGAGGTCTTAAATTACAGCGGCGGCGAGAGCTGGGAGACGGACGCCATCGCAGGTCGCACTCACCGCAGATTCGGGAGGAGCTGATGACATCTGCCGCGTCGGCAACTTCCTGCCAAATTTTGGTGCAGTTTTTTAAAACGGACAGCTCGCGACCCGCCATCTTTAGCCGCCACTCATTCATCACTGTGTGAGTGACTCGGGTGATGGAAGTGGGCAATTAACAAAACCAACAAACCTGGAGTGGTTGTTTTTGTTTTGATTGCATTTTCCTTGCATTTGTCAATAAACTGAGCACGACATCGCTTTGCCACGTTGCTGGCTTCATCCACGTGTGTGCCGCCGGCGGGCGCTCGTCCTGCCACGTCCTTTTACGCGCCTCGATAAGCGCCTTTTTATTTGAAAACATAACGGCGTCGTCAATCACTGCCAAGGCTGTTCTGCAGTCTGTTGGGTAATTATCCTCATTAAAGGCAGAGCGAGGTGATTGGCCGATATTTTCTAAAGAGGAAGACGATGAGGGATGGGGTTTGAGGATGGATAGGTGATGGTGGGAGGAGGATTACTTTCTTGGATTACTATCTGGATTAGAGTGGATTACTATCCTACGGTGATTAGGTGATTGTTTTGATGCCTTGCTCAAGGGCGAGAGGACTGAAAGCTGGGTTTCACTGGCATGTGTTTTACTGTGTAGATGCACAAACACACAATGAGGAGCAGAGGCAGCGGCAGCAGCAGCAGCAGCAGGAGGAGTGTCGTTAATTTGCCAGACTGGCAAATAATCACACACGCAATCACACAAACGCACACACACACAAACAAACACACAAAGACAAACACACCGCCCATATGCACAACTTAACACATCGTAAAAGCAACCACAGCCCGGCAGCAACAGTTGGCGAGACAGACTGTAGCTTGTTGAAAACATAAACAAACACAAAGGCGCCTTTTGTCAGCGGCCTTGCTAAGCTACAATACGCTGTTTCACTTCAGGGGGCGCCATTACAATCTCTCCCTCACTCTCATGGCAAACACGGATTACCGCTAACACTACTTTCACTCCACTCTGGGGGGAACGTGGTTCACTGAGTGTCCGAACTGTTCCTCTCCATTAAAAACAATCTGAAGGCTGTATGGAACCTTGAGGACTTTCTTTGATTTCAACCCTGGAATGAGCATCATATCCTCTATTATCCGGTAGCTTCGCATCTCTCTGCCTCCTGGTCATTACATACGGAGAAAGCAAAGGATTCTGGGTGCATTTCTGCCCGGTAGAGGATCCGTATGTAAGATTCGCTTTAAAAGTGTCGTCACGCAAGTAAAAATACGCCTCCGTCTCTCTGCCCTTCTAACTCCCTCATTAAACTCTGATACTCTGCCTGTCAATCAGGTCACCAACTGCTCCGCCCCTGATTTTCAGCAGCCAAAAAAACTATATTTCCTGGTCGGTGCTTGACTGGCAGCGACCTTGGCGGGGCAGAGACACGTCTCGCAGAACGTGAGCGTCCATCACGCCGCTCACGACGAGGCAGAGAGCACAGAAGTGTGTGACCGGGGAGGAGAGGCAACGCTAAATGGGGCGGCGCCGGGCCGGCTCAGGTTTTGGACTCGAGGAGGAGGAGGAGGAGGTTGGGCTGGCGTCTCTCTGTCCTCGTCCTGCCTGGATCGTCTTCACCTCTGAGTGTCTCTCCTGCTGACAAGCTCAAAATAAGCCACCACAGCTCCCTCAGTTTCCTCCTCTTGTGTTTGTGTTTGTGTGTGTGCTTCTGTGCTTTTCTATGAATGTGTCCATCATAGATAAAGAACAAACAAATACAGATATAAAATAACGATACTCTGCTTGGAGGAAATATAGTTTTTTTCCCCAAGCAGCGTTACTCAGAAAGTAAAAATATGGGCTAGAGAACACTAGAAAACACCGTGGCACTCGTCAGCCAGCGAGGCGTCTCCTCAGAATAAACGTTGGAGATTTCTCCTCCGCTACTTGTTCTTGTTCTCCCTCTGGTGTGTGTCCCCCCCGAGCCAACAAAGATTGGACAGGTAAGGACGGCTGGAGGGTGTAAGGGGGGAGGATGGGGGAGGCTGAGCCTGACAACAGGAACCAGCCTGGAGCTTTGCAGATGAAAGAGAATGAGAGCTAATGAGCAGGCGGCTTTCCCATAAACCCTCAGTGTGTGTGCGTGTGTGTGTGTGCAATTGTGTATATGTGCATGAGAGTGCGTGTATGGAAAGTAAATCTAATGCTGCGCAGTAAAAAATGTGTCATGTGTCCAAGAAATGATATCATGGAGGCAAGTATGCAGTTCAAAAGTTCAGATGAATGTGATTATTTAGCATCATAAACTAAATCTTTCAAGTAGATAAAACAGGTCTGTTGGGACAGTTGGAGTCTCTGACAGGGTGTGCAACTTTTATTTCGCTCTGGTCTGTACTGCAAGAATAACAAAGACTTTGGACACAGCCGGGCTTAAATTGGGGGTAAATAAACACAATGACTCTAGATTTCTGTCTAAAATCTGTCGGCGAGCTGCAGTAAGTTCCCCTCCTCATCCTCACTTTTATACCCCGTCTCCTCACCGAGGCATGCCTTCACCTATCATTGCTGATGTTATTTCGAAAATTCAGCTCAAAGACAGGTTTTCCGTTTCGTCCATTCTCTGACACAAACATGACGGAACGCACGAGAGATTTTCGCACAAATGGACAACATGCCGAGACTTTGGCTGACTGGAGCTCCATTTCTGGCCCAAACTGACCTAAACTCTGACCCACCTCTCCCTCTCTCTACCCCTCCAAACACTCTTGCGCTCTCTCTGCTGACCAGCTCCCAGCACTTTGTCACGTCCCCACAGGCTTCGGTCCAGCTGACAGGAAAACGTTGACTCCAGCTAAACCTGCTGACCTAAGCACCGTAATGCAACCCTTCCCCTCCCCTCCAGTCCCCTCGTCCCCCTGTCTTCTCTCCCTCCACAGATAAAACTGTGCTGCACCAGAATGGCTGCAAGGAACGGTGGGATGTTCAAGACATCATTTCTGGGCCCAAAATATGTGGTAAAAGTAGGACAACACGATGATGATCACTATCAACATTATCAACATTTTTAGTAGTATTATCATTACAACTACAAATGCTAACACAACTGCTATCAACGCTCCATCTCAAAGAGAAAATGGCCGCATCATCTACAGCTTTCCGACCACCCTGAATCCTCCAACGCTTGAGTCGGCTCCTACGTTGAACCGGCTCAGACAGAGGACAAGAAGAGGAAGAAGAAGAACAAGAAGCGCACCACGTCGCTCTCTTCCGCCTCCGCCAATTCCGAAAACGTCTTTGTCTCATCCGTCATAAATCGCCGGCGAGATCAGACGACTCGATGGACGATAAAACTGGGCAGGAAAGCTTCTCACGCTCTGTTGGTTTTTGTGATTCAGCAGTGAAAACGCAGCCATTCCTCGGGCGGGGCCATAAATCCGCCGCCATCCGTCATCGCCCGCCGCCTCACCTTAGCACGACTTGGCGTTTCACAATGACACAGAAATTTTCCGCAATTAAGAAACGAAAAAAAAAAATGAAGCAGTAAAAATGTGCAGTTAATTGGCCTCATAATTACGTTTTGGTGCGAAGAAATGAAGTGGGAGCCTTTAACTGGGGCAGACCTGGCAAGGCCTCGTCCATCATATTACTCATTATGACACACGCCGTCCCTGGATTTTCGGCGTGATCCCGACCATCCATCATCGGCGTCGGTCAAGCTTCAAAAGTGAAGGCGGCATAAATCACCGCACAAACACGTACACACACAGGCTATCGGTGTTATTTTTGTGATTAATAACAATGACGGGGAGCGACCCCGAGCCTGATAAGCTGCTTTGAGCGTTTGGCTTCTCGCGTTGCTCTTGTTCGGCGCTGTAACAGCCGAAAGCCATCGCAGTAAAAAAGAGGCGGTGGCCTTAATCGTGAACACAAATATCCAAAACAATAACCTCAAACTGTTTTAACAACACACTGAGCCAGTGTGAAAAAATGAAATCAAAACTGATGAGCTTGGAAACTGAATTAACCAAACACTGCGATTGATCCCTGCAATTTTCGCAACACAACCTCAGGGAAAAACTGTTGGGTAACTTTTTCCTGGAAATATAATTCAAGTATTTTCTTGCTGATACTTTTCGTGCCAGTGACGTATTATCAAATTTGGCCTGTGTTTGTACTTGAGACATTAATTTGCATCCGGCGCTGTTCAGTTCATTCCCGAGTTGCCCATCCAAAGCATCTTTATATGCGTTGTATCGTGTTATTTCTGCTTTTTTGTGTGTTGTGACTTATGATGAACTCAAATGTCCTACACTCTCTAAACTCCGAGCGCCAAAGGACGATATTTACGATAGTGGACAAAGTGAAAGTCCTCGATATGGTGGAGGAAGGAAGAAGCTATGTGGATGTTGGCCGCCATTACGGCGTTGACAAATCCAGGGTAGTGACTTTGTAGTAAGTTTGTAATTGGCAGATTTCCACCTATCGCGGCTGGTGAGGGATCACTGTACTGTACTGTGGATTTTTAGGTGTCTATTCACACTTCTCCGAATAGATTAGGAGCAAAAGTACGTTCCAGCTACTTTTATTTGTTAACTCTGTAATCCAAACTCCAGTGGCTGCAGCAACATGTGGTGTCGTTTTTTTCCCCCCCACCTTCGTCCCAGCATCCTCTGCGTCGCCATGTCCCGACACTCATTACTTTGTTGTGGATTTGCTTTCATTCTGTCCACACTTTGTGTACAAAACCTTATCAGCGCATACTTGAATTATAGATGAGCGCAGCGCCGTGCGTATGTATGATATTCCTGCATTATTAAAACTATTTTAGAGTGCCAACAACAAGCTCCCGTGCCGCTGACGGATCAGATTACAGATTTTCCACCACATGCCACGAACTATACGCATACGTTTCATACCACACTTTTCTGTATGAGCCACCACAAACCCTCTTAATGCTTAAGAGCTAAGCCTGTAACGGTGCACTGTATTCGTACCGAACGGTACAGTGCTGTACCGAACGAATATAGTCCGTTTATTTGTTTTTATATGCAGCAATCACAGACCTAGAGACGTGCTGCGCCTGTTCTGTACCTGTCACATGTGGCTACTTAATATTCATTATTTAGTAAGAAACTCTTTCCTGATTCGTGCTCTTGTGACCATGTGGAGGTGACGTCGCACGGCGAACCAATCAGTTGAGCCTTTCCTGCACTCTTCAAAACAGTATTGCGAGATCCACGC
>OMPJ01025979.1:18246-28650 GCA_900312935.1 Carapus acus
GACGGCACCACCCAAGTGCTAAGATTACCGGGACAAGAAAGAAAGCCCCCGTAGCGCAACGCCACTGTTATCTGCGTTCAAGCATCTTTCAATCACAATTCCGATCGGCAACTGATTTTTCTTGGCAAAAAATATGAAGATTGAGTAAAATTGAATACTGTAACACTAGAATTCTGGAGCTGAGTGCTGCACTTGTGGATTTTTTTGTTTAGTGTTTGAAAGGAATTTATTATTTTCAATTTTAATATTTTAATTTGTAACATTGATAACCATTTGAGGATATTCAATTTAACTTAATGGTAACAAGCAGCACTTTGAATTTATTTACGATTTCCGCTTGTATATTGACAAGTTTTGGTTAAATAAACAACACGCTGTGGAAGAAAATGGTTTTGCATTTTGTTCCCATACTGTACCGAAAATGTACCGAACCGTTATCCCCCTGTACCGAGTACGTACCGAACCGTGATTTTTTCATACCGTTACACCCCTATTAAGAGCACGTCAGACGTATTTTTAGGTATGAATAAATAAAACAAGAAGCATTACGACTACTGCCCATGTGCTCGCGCCCCCTCGAGGACCACTTCTTAGAGAACCACCCGCATCGCCATCGCATCGTGGGCCGAGCCGCTGGTCAGCTGATCCGCTTCCTACTGCTCAGCCAATTTGGCACATTTGTTCGCCCTGAAATGTTTCTACACAACAGGGCACAGATTCTCCGGCGCTGCACTTCAACTCTACAAACGAGGCTGCGTTTTAATTACAGCGGGCAGCTCGGCCTTGTTATGTGGAATTCATAGAGCTCGGAAGCACAATAAGCCCAACCTGCTGACAAACGCAGCCACAGCCTCGGGTTCACCCGCACTCCTGCTGTAAATACTGCAGCTTACAGGGCAGCAGCAGGCTAGGGGGTAGACAAACACACACAAACACACACACACACACACAAAGAGCTCATGCTTCAATAGCCACCCTCTCTCACACTGATATGATACAATACAATTGGATGGATGGGTAGATGCGAATATAGATAAATGGATGGATGATAGATGGATGATAGAGGGACAGATGGATAGATGTAAACACAGATATCCACATGTATAAGAAGACAAGATAAGGACGCCGCACATTCAATCCATTTCCTGTTTGGTGGCGTGAGACAACCCAGCAGATGTTGCTGCAAAATTGCGTCACTTCTACAATAGCTGGTCAAATGCTTGACCAAAAAGCTGGAGAGAGATTCTGAGTCTGTGGGTGAGGATGTGTGATGGTGCGCATGGAGGAAGTTTTTTTTTTTTCATATCTTTTATTTTGAAAAGGGGGGCGTGATCGCTTTTTAATTTGACAGCCAGCTGTTCTCTATCTGAGCCCACAAACAACAAGCGTCCGTCACAGCAACGCCCATTGGCTGAGAGCCTGCAAAGAGGCTTAGAGTGCTTAAATGCCAAAATCAGGACTGAGATGAGGCGGTAGAGGAGGAGTTGGCGGGAGAGGTGGTATCAGTCCGCAGGCATTAGCCTCCGATTCGCTGTTTCATATTTCTGCTGGAGCCTAATACGCCTCGCAAAGCTTCCCCGCTTATCTGTTCGGCACGAGACGCACACCGAGTCCCCGCTGCTCGGCGCGGAATCATCGGCTGTGAGGTCATTATCCCATTAGTGCGCCCGCTGATTGAGCCGTCTGACGCTTTCAGGACCGCGATGGATCACAGACGGGAAGACGGATAAAAGCCATACGGACGCAGAGCGACTTGGCCGGCGTTTCATCACCCCAGTGGGAAATGTCTCTGGAAGCCAGTCATCCATTTGGGCTGCTCAGTGCCTTGCTCGAGGGCACTTGGACGTCACGTTGAGAGGAGCTTGGGATCAAACAAGCCAAGAGGATTGCAGACTGCGTGTGTGAGGGACGTCGGGCTGATTAATTAACGCTATGGAGACTGAACTTCATTAATAATGCTTCTCCTCATCAGTGAATATAGACGCAATGGCGGTACAACGCCGGGGATACCCCGCGTGTCCTCTGATTGGCCGCGCATCCGATTGCTGGAGGGACACAAAGGCCGCGCCATCCTTCGCCTTATCTGAACCTTTTATTTTATTGGCTACGTTTGTCTTCCCACCAGGATTGATTTCATCCCCCACATCTCCGGCGGTCCGCAACCAACTCCTCGGCGGTTCTGCTCCACCGAGCCCAAATCCAAACCCGTCTTTGATGCTCCCACAGATCTCCGGTCTCAAACGGAGCAGAACAGAGCTAAAGCAGACGACTGATGCCCGCAAGGATCAGAAGAAATGTCAAACTGCTTTAAACTACACACATTTCCTCATAAGTTGATTTAGTTTGGTGACATTTCAGCCTTTGAAAACTGAAATGTCAACCGATTCCTTAAGAAACACTGGACCAGGATCATCCACCAGATAACGGGCGTGTTCCACGCTTCTCTCTTTTTTTTTTATTTCTCCTCCTCCTCCCTGAATGCATCATTGATTGAACTTATCTCATCCAGCACCAGCTTGGCTCAGCCCCCTTTAAGCACATTTATCTTTTAACCCAAACAAACAATGGAGCAGATTGCACACAACACCTTGGGTAGCTCATTAAGCAGGAATTTGATTTGTGTGCAGCGACGCTCGGCATCTTTTTGCGGGAGAGAATTCCTCCCAGGCAGAGGCTGAGTTTGTTTGGAGAGCCGTCCTCCATCCAACAGCCAGACACGTGAATAGCGGAGGCTTGAAATCGTGACAAATACTCACTTGTTGGTGTTGTTGCTATTCATTGCCGGCGCTCTGCGTATGCAGACATATTCAAGTCACACACAGATACGAGGCAGCAAAATTGATTTTCCTGAATCACTGTGTTCAAAGCATAAATCTGCCTTTTTATGCGACGAGGAGGTTGTGATGCAAGTAAAGCCTAGGAGGTCTAGGCACCTCACCCGCACTGCAAACTGCTCGTTCCAACCTCGTTCCAACCTCATCCTGTCGCTCTGCTGCATCAAAACAGCCCCGACGTCCATCACTTCTTGATTTTTAGCAATTTGTAATCTACCACATGGCTCGGGATGTAAAAATGTCGAGTGGGAACCAGAACAGTGTTTATTTGATTCAGGTCTCCTGGTTCAGGAGGTGCTGAAGACCCTTGAGCATGGCACAAAACTCCTCGCTGACTCACTGTAGAGTTCTCCTCCTCACCCCTCTCTCCCCCAAACAAACAACAACAGCGTCAGATAAGCAGAAGAATTTTCCCTTCAAATCAATGAGGCACATCAAAAACTGCAGAGTAAATTAATGATAAAAAGCGAATAGATACCCAGGTACATTTTTGGGCCGAGGCCACTCAGACTCGCCTGAAATGAGGCATAATGAGGCATCACTGCATGCATAATGGAAAGATGTTTGGCGTCATGCAGCCTCGTTCAGCGGCTGAGGTGAAAAACAAGGTGATCGTTACGAGCGGGACCGTTTGACAGACGGCTCCTGGAAGCTTGTTCCGTTACGCAACAGCTGCCTCGGCATCGACTAGAAAAGGCCACGCCGACTTCCGCGCCGCACCCGGACCTCGGTGGATTAATCCAGAGGGGCAAAAGAGAAAACTTATCACAACCTAAAGTGAATTCACAGGTACAACCTTCTCTCAGAAAAGACCCCCTGCTGTGGGCTGCCAGCGACATGACTCACAACTCCCAATCATCAATCACCTGTTGTGCAAAAGTGAGTCTGCACAGGCGCCGCGGGGATTCTAGGAGACGAACCAGAGCCGAGGCAGCCAGAGGCGCTCGCTGGTCTGTCATTTCTCAACCAGGAGAAGAAACAAGCCAGCGCCTCATACCTACAAACACACGCCAGAGTCTTGCCTCTGTCACGGCAATACGTCTCCACTTACAGTGACGTCAGGTTGTGCGTTTCTCCGACAAGCCGTTGGAGCTTTCAGAGGTTCTGGCACGCAACAGGTGGAGCACTGCGATGCTAAGGTACGTCAGCAGTTCCATATGTCTTAACCCTTAGATGCACGCATGGGGTCAAAAATGACCTCTGTGGTTGTTATTCTTCAAAATCTTTATAAAGAAAAATTTTAATATATTCATATTCCAGGCATTCCTCAATAAACATGTTTGTGGCATGAGAAAATATTTTTCTTTATTTATGTATTTATCTATTTTGAAAGAATTCTCAATATTTTGAGAATTTTAATTGGGGTCAAAATGATCCCACTCGTGATAGAGTAGGTGTTAGTAGGTTGTGCATCTAAGGGTTCAAACCAAAGTGCCGACAGAGTTCAGGTGCTCAAGACTTTCCTTTTAAGTTGCAAAGCCATCCGCTGTTTGGGTCGGAGAGGAGAAGGAGAGTAGGAGTCACACATACACACCTCACAAATATCAACACTGGGCAGCGGTTTGAGATCCTGTCCCAGCTCGAAAATAGCTCTGTGGTTCTGGGCGCCGAGCTGAGCACCGAGGTGAAATTGCCTAACGTGGCGTGTTTGTACCGCTCGGCTGGGGCGGTGCACAGCTTCGGCACCTCGGAGAAGAGTCGACTCAGAGCCACTGGAACTGCTGCTGCTTGATGGAATTGCAAATGCAGTGACAACTACAATAAATCCGCCAGATGCTAATACAGCCTCAAAAGGCTGCAGATACAGATGCTGCTGCTGATGAGTGTTCGGTTTTGGCCAGAATCCTCTTAGAGCGATGCTGTGGCGATGACCTCCTTGTTGAGTTGGGAGTGTGACAGCCGACAGCACAGATCCTTGTAAAACCTCTGTGTGCACATAATGGGACTCACACTCTACACGCTTACAGGTACCCACTTCTCTCACGGCCCCATTGATGAGGCCAAATTTAGAAAAAAAATCTTTTCGAAATTTGATCCACATCACAGCTCCCCCAGCATAAGAAAAAAAAAAAAAAAGTCCTCCAACTCTCTTTTTTGGCCTCAGCGTCAGAGGGTTTCGAACTCTGCGTTTTACAGCCCCCGGAAATCTCTGGCTCAGTGGAACTTTCTGTTGACTTTGTGAGTGCTGAGTGCTCGCATGGAGTGCGTGCACTTCAAAAAAAAAAAGAGAGACGAAAAAGATGTCTCTGAGATCTGAAGGGCATAAAAATCCCCTGGATAGATATCTGAGCTCAGTCTAAAGAGGATAATCACTCATAATGGACCAGAATGTAGCCGATCATCTGACCCTGCGTGGTGGATTCCATTTCTGCTGATGGTTACGCCTGGTTTTCGGCTAGCAAACAGAAAATATGAGCCGTTTAGGAGTTCTTGTGGTCGTTCGATGGCCAGAGAGAGGAAAACGAATGGGACAAAACACGTGTGTGACCAAACCATTGCGGGAACGTGAATGGTTTTCACCCCTTTGCACAGAAATAGCTTGAAAACGCGTCATGCAGGGGGAGATTTCTTGGTTTTAATGGGATTTTGTGTCCGCGTGGATTGGCCTGTGGCCCCGCCCCCTCCTCCCCGCCCCCACAACCTTGGCACAGGACGGGCAGGTACAGAGCGAGATCGGCTGGGAAGCTGCATCATGCAAAGCGATGCGAACGACCCCACATACTTGACCCATTTCAGGCTCTCCAGGATGAGCCGAGCATGAAATTCTCTGCACAGCAGAGACTCGCTTCCTCTTCAGGCTCGCCGCCTCAGAACTCCCGCGTCAGGAAAGCGGGAAATATTTAGCATGAAATAGTATAGCTTGGCAAGTGCGTTTCTGGAGCACACGGGTGGGATATTATGCGTCCAGCTCCTCGTGTGTGTAGGAGATAAAGCCCACCCGCAGGAGAGGAATGGCAGCTCTGAGTGAAGACACACACACACCAGTGAAGACATACACACACACACACGGAGAGAGTGAGGGTGTCTGCTGTCTCATTACAAACTGAATGGGCGTGACGAGGACGGCCTGGGTGACGAGCGAGGGAATGACGGCGAACAAAAGTGAGATAGCTTAGGACGGATGTAATCGCCTCACAGGGATCGGACGATGTCTTCCCCCTGGCTGGACAGTTTGTCCATCAGCAGGATTGTTTGAGCACCTCCATGGTTTAGGTGAAAGTTGGCTTTGGTATTCTGGCTTTGAATTGATGAAAAAATTGAATTAACAGAGTGAATTCAGACCAAAGGGTCGCAGGTTCCATTCCAAGCCTGTCCGGGGACAATGTCCAAGTGTCCCGGAGCAAGATGTCAAGCCCTGAAATACGCTCAATGAGACACCCTTTGCTTTTTAAGTGGCACCATCAGGTGCAGACATTTCCTTCAGGATTAGTAAACGTCCGAACTAAAACAACTGAAGATGCGAGCTGAGAGAGGAAACAAAAACAAAAACACACACACACACGTCCACACACGCCTGTAACTAGCCGCTCTCTTATCTCTTACCTCCTCCCGTGGGCCTTATTCACCGGGCTCGTGAGCGATTGTTTATTTCGGACTCACTAGTGGCCACTGGAGACAGGGCTCACATTCCACCAGCACCAAACCCATAAAAGAAATGAAAGTAGTGACATAAACGGAAAATGTGCCATGGATCAAAGAAACGTTCCAGCCTCCTCTCCTTCTCAGTTCTTATGTTTTTCTTCCGTTTTGTGGCCTGGCGTGGCCCAACGCTTAGACCCACAGCGCAGGCCTGGGGGCTAGAGGGGGACATTACACCTCCTCTGTGACACCACATGTCAACATGAAGCTTCACAGGACCGCAGAGACGCTTATGTCCTCTACCAGAAATATAAATCCAACTTCATCTGCACCATGTGGAAAATTTCCATCCCGTTGTCGGCAATTTTCTGCATTTGCTAATTACTGTCATGATTGACAGACTGATGACATATTTCCACCGGTGCTCATTAAATTGTTCAGGGTTCTATTTTTGGGCTGCACTCGACGTGTCCTATCTCTGTATCACAGAGACCTCTGCATCCCCGCTGATACGAAGAAACGCCGCCATTAATCATTTAGGGAGCACAGCGCCGATCCTCAAAGACGGGAGCAACATTGGGCGTAAGAGGCACAGCCTGTTAAATTATGAATATATTTTTGTTCACTTTGGACTGTGAGCTGAGCAAGTCTCCGTCACAGGAGCGTGCGTGGGTTTTACATCAGGGCTTTGGAGGGACTGAAGCTTAGGTGAAGTGGGAACTTGGGCAGGGCTTTCATTGACCTTCAGTCCAGCTAGAATGGCAGACCGGAGCGAGGTCCAACCTCGAGGAAATGAAACCACAAGGTCCAACAACAGATTTCCTCCACACAAGGTCCAACCACGAGGAACTCAGACCACCTATTCCCTCCAAACAAGGTCCAACCTCGAGAAAGCCGCCCTGCAGGTAATATTCTGCATGATTTCAGCTCTCTAAAGCCTCCTGCCTGCTCTCCTGGAGGTCCAGCCCGCCAGTATCTACGCACTGCAGCATGCCTTCACTGGACATGCAGTTGAGGATTACGGCGCTGAGGTGCCAGATCTCTGGAAGGCAGACTGTCGCCATGCTGGTCAGTTTATTGGACGGCTCTCTGATCCCACAATCCCACAATGCATCGCTCACATTTTGCTGCTACAAGATGTTGGGAGCCTTTTGGCGATACCGTAAAAAGACGAGAGGACGAGTCGTCCAGCACAGATTCTCCAAAAAAGTTCCTTGAGCAGCACTGCATTACACAGATATTACTGCCTAATATCATCGCTGTACATGCAGTACTACGCAGGTGTACTACCATGAGGAGATCATACATGGGATAAGTCGGGAAAATTATTCTCTTTTCTTCCTCTCACGCTGGCTTGAGGAGATGTACTGTGCTGGATATTGATATGTTAGGAATTTTCAATATAAAAGAATATGAAAAAGAAATGGAAAATTCCACACAGGAGGGGGGAAAAAACCCTCCAATGCATTTACTACGAGTGTGTATTCTCGTAGTACGTGTGTGCCTGTGGTGTGTGTGTGTAGGTGCACAGTGGCTCCCTGCTGGACACTCCATCTCAGGCAGAGGTGAATTCAATTACATTGAATAAGAAATTAAACAAAACACTCAGTGTCCACCTTGTACTCTAAAATTTTTAGAAATCACGCCACGCTTGCTGCATCACCAACCCACAGCTTAATATATGGAGACGACCTTCAGCCGACACCCTCTGTGCATCGTGTGCGTCACTGCAGGCGCTGTGGAAACATTTCTGCAGCTCCACGCACAGCTTTTAACCTCAATTTTAACCTTAACAGCTGCACGGACATGATGAAGATGCTGGTTTTCTAAGGTGAGAAAGCAGTTAAACACCAACCCGCGCCTCTGCAGCAGCGAGGCAAAGTATTCTCTCAGAGCCTGCACGCAGGGGGAGGAGGAAGAAGAGGAGGAGGAAAATCCATTATTCTCATAAAGGAGGACAAACGCGTGTTTTAGGGGTGTGAGAGGAGATTGAGTAACTCTGAGAAAGGCTCCCCGCAGCTCGAGCCGCGTGGTAAAGTAATAGACTTTTTCTCCAGAGAATAAGACTCCGGCGACGCCCGTCGCCCAGCGGTGACACGCAGGACTTATTGATCAGCTGTGGTGTGCTGCCAGAAAAGATACACCACCAAAAAAAAAAAGGAAAAAAAATACTTTGAAGAACTCCAGGGATGAGAGCAGCTCACAGTGCTGCAGCCCTGAGCAACACACACACACGCACACACACACAAACACTCACAACCTCATTCCAAGGCTACCTAGGTTTCGGTTGGGGTTTTTTTTTCGCCCACTTTACATAGAGGAATTCAGTAGCCGGTGTGTTTTCATGACTGATCTGTGTGTGGCTCTCCCACCGTCCTATTACACGTGACCCATTTGCATAGAAATCGGAAAGCAGAAGTAATCTGATCTCCACCAGCAGACGAGGACAACAGGCTCTCCTTCAGCTGCTCTGGAAGCGGTGACAGGCAAGAGTGGTCTGAGATTAAGGTCACTGGTTTTCACAGCCTTCACACCTTCTCGCTACTTAAGCAATAAATAGAAAACACCAAAACATGGAACTGTAGAAATGTCATTTGTGATGGGCCTAATTTTTCCCTGCAAAGTGCCAGAGATGTTGCCATCAATGAGACTCGAGAGGTGCACCAGCCCTCAAAGCTACAGGTCTGCTGGTCAAATCTCAAGCTCAAAAACTGCCCTTGAGCAAGACACTACATCCCTAAGTTGCTTTCTTGGAGCCTGACTGGACAAATATGGGCAGGCGGATTCCCTCTGGATAAATCAAACAACTCTGAGATTTTCAGAAACATGAACATTTCATGTTCAGCCCTGAACTTTGATCCGACAACTCAATTGTGAATGCGCCTGTGTTCTGCACAGAGCAGGGTTCAGGGGTCAGGGCTCCTGCAGAGGTGACATGAGTATCAGCTGGCGAGGGTCAGAGGTCACCCTGTAAGCCAACGGCCTGGCCGTGGACGATAAGGGGACGGAGGCTCTGCTAGCTTAGCATTCTGTGCTGCAGCCAGGAAGCGGTGACCCCTCCGAATTGGATTTCCTGTTCTCCAAATCCCTCGGATAAGTTATTCAATCTTGGACAATCGGGCCGCTGGGCTGCGTCCTTCAGCCACAGGTTTGCAACAGCCCGCACACACATTCGGAAACGGCAACACAGATGCCAGCCAGGCTGACAACACGATGAAGATGGAAATAAATGAATTTTCCCCAGTCGTTCAGCTCGCACACAACGGCCATCAATCTGTGAATTTGTGCCGCCTCCCCCGTGCCGAATTCAGCGTGAAGGAAACAGTTTGGTTGCGTTTCTGCCCGTTTTGGCCACAGTGAGGGTTAGTTGCTGCTCAGAGACCATGTCGCTGGGTCGAAACTGTATTTACTACACACCGCCTTTGAATGAGTGTGTCCTGGGACCCAACTTTGCCGTCCAACATAAATTTTTAATGCCAAATAGCTGTGAGCCAGCGTTATTTATTGGAGCCCGAGCCTGAGCGAGGAGAGGGGTGGGGAAGAGAGGGAAACCATACCGGAGTTGGAGGAGAGTTTTTTTTTTTTTTCTTTCCCCGAGCCTCCAAACCTAAAGCTGCAGCCTAACCTCTCTGAATAAATCTGCGGTGATTTCTTCACTCGCTGTGCCAAGATTGGCCGGTAACGCACACCGGTGTGACACAGTGAAGGCAGGGAACAAAGGACCGCCGGGCATATGACTCAGCAAGTATTAACACTGATACCCCCCAAAAAAAGAAGAAAAAAAAAAACTGCTGTTTAAGCCAGCCTCACCTTCCTGGGTTTTATCCCAGCACGTCCTCCTGTTGTAAAGGATTTAGGGATTGAAGTAAACATAGCCGCCCGTCGCCAGGGAGGGACGTCGACATCTGAGGCTTGGAGAAGTCCGGAGAAGACGAAACGTGTCAGAACAAAAAAAAAAAAAAAAAAAAAAAAAAAAAAAAAAAAAAAAAAA
>OMPJ01026009.1:2255-20867 GCA_900312935.1 Carapus acus
CGGCTACGTAACGGAGAGCCTGACACACACACATCAAATGCGTGTGAGGGATCAGGGCGGATTACACTCCTTGTTCCCCAGCTCACTTGGACCAGTGGTTGAAGTGTGTGTGTGTGTGTGTGTGATTTGTGTAGCTTTTCAGTGGGAGGAGCCATTGGCCCTCAGTGGGCAATGCCTTGCTCGAGGGCTCTAAATAAACAAAGTCAGTGCCCGCATCATCTCTATCGTCCCCTTTCTTCACTAAATGTGTGGACATGTAGCTTTAGCATTAGCAACAGCGGTTCTCTCGTTGCGCGTTCCGGAACAATGGCACAACTCCTGCTCGTAGCTGCTGATTTTCTGGATCTGCGGCCGTGCGGCGCAGGAATGTGGGATCCTGGCCGGCTGGAATTCTCTGGCTGTGCAGCGGGAGAAGCAGACAGAGCTGCGGGGGGAACGAGTCCCGGCAGAGGTTCCGATCCGCGTTGGCAGATTGGGAGCTTCCAGCTGCCAGATAGTGGAACCGCGCTGCTTCCTGGGACCGTTGTACCTAAAAACAGGAGCTCCCTCCTCATCCTCCTCCCCGCCCAAATTGAGATGTTTTTGTAAACATCACAAGAAACTTTCCCCTGTGGTGCGTTCAAAGACTGTGGGAATTTAGATGTTTCATCTACTTCTGTTCTTGGAGATGTTTCCAACGTTCCTCGGCGTGCGGGCGTCCCACTACTTTCCTCCGTCCTCCTGTCCTCCATCCGACCATCTGTCTCTTTCTGTGTGTCCACAGATGAGCGGGACCGCGTCCAGAAGAAGACCTTCACCAAATGGGTCAACAAGCACCTAGTGAAGGTAAGACCAGGTCCACCATCAGCGCCATGGCAGCCGTCAGAGACACACACACAGAGACAAATGTCCCCCGAGTGCCCTGAGCTGCTCATGTCTCTCAAACACACACACAAACATTGGACTATCTGTGTGTCACACGTGGTCCGTCCTCGTTTCTGTGTTTTGCTCTTCTGTCCCCTCCTTGTCCTCTCTCTCATCATGCTCTCTCTTCTTTCCATCCTTCACTTTGTCCTCCCATCCTTTCCCATCAGCACTGGAAAGTGGAGGTAGGTGATGTGTGTGTGCGTGCGTGCCCACCTGTGTGTGTGTGTGTGAATCCTAACCTCTCACCACTGTGAGACGCTTGTCCTCGTCCCTGCTCAGTGTTTAGACGGCAAGATGTCCCACAGCTCAAACTGATCCAGCAGATTTTGAGGACGTGTGACAAGATCAAGTTAATTTCTGAACAATAAACACTATTTTCTGCAAAGATAGTTCAGCAAAAATGAAATTGAAGCAAAGTGCAAGTAAAAAACGGATTAAATAAGATTTGAAGTGTAAAAAGAATAGAAAACCAACCTACTGTCAGATGCTGCTCAGACAATAATGAGGACAAACAAACGAACAAAAGGTAAACACAACAATAATGTCACAAATGCACTTTTCCTATGCATGTCCACCCCCCTGTAAGCCAACTGTGTCCAATGCAGACACCTCAATGTCCCTGTGCTCCTGGAGAAAAAGGTGTAAATGTATAGAGGTGTGTAAAGACGCAAAAGTCGCAGAGGTGACGAGTCCTCAGCATCCAGGTGGCGAGGACGGTGAGTGAGACTGAGCACCGAGTCCCTGCAGAGGTCCGACAGCAGTGCCGCTCACTCCCTGTGTGTGTGTTTGAGTGTGTGTGCGTTTTGGGTTTCCCCCTCGGTCCCCCTCACCGAGGGTCTCGCTCCCGTGCCAGCGTCGCCCGAAAGCCTCACGTCCGTCTCCTGTCTCTCTGTCCCCCAGTCCCAGCGGCACATCACCGACCTGTACGAAGACCTCAGAGATGGACACAACCTCATCTCCCTGCTGGAGGTCCTCTCCGGAGAGACCCTGGTATGTGCCCTTGACCTTTTACCTGTGTCCGTCCCCCTCTCGGTGGGTGGCGGCTCCTCGGCCGTGACGTCCGTCCTGTCTCGGTCTTGTAACCGCCGTACTTACCTCCCTTCGTCGCTCCTACTGTGGGGTCCCCTCCGACACGTCTACCAGTCTTGTCTGGTGGTCCTCGGCCTGCTGGACCGCTCTGCTTCACCGTTGCATGCGTTCAACTTGTTTTGGTCGGAGGTTTTGGTCCTTTGCCGCCATTTTGTGCCCAGTGTGACCTCATTTCTCCAAGCTTTGGTGTTTTTTTTCGAGGGGGGGGAGAAACACTCTCCCTTGATGATTTTACTGTACTTTAAACACTAATTTTCATTCTTTGCATCCATCGTAACCTCCTGGCGAGCTGACCTGTTTGACCCCCGGTGTCTCCTTTTCTAATTCCTGTTTGCTGACCTTTGCCCTGACCTCTCCCTTCCTCCCCCTCCCTTTCTGCCTCTGCCCTCTTCTCTTGCAATGCTCTTGCTGTGGTAGCCACGGGAGCGCGACGTTGTGAGGAACGTGCGGTTGGTGAGTGGCGCCTGGACCGTGGCTGGGCGTGGCATGTGCCACCACCCCGGCTGCCTGCGGGGGGGTGGTGTGGGGCTGGCGGGGGGTTCTTGCATGACGTCTATCACCCCCTGTGTTGTCCCCTCCTCTGTCTTCATCACGCTATCTTTCATTTGTCCTCAGCAAAAGCAGGTGGTTCTGAATTGGCGCTATGTTGGTTAAAAAAAGTCCAACTGGACGTGGACAAAGAGAGGGAGAGACTGTCCCTTTATAGTTATGGAGCAAACCGCTGTGTGAGTGTCAATGTGAAGGTTTTGGACAGACGACAAAGAGGATGTGACGACGCTCACGGGGGTCACATGGCTCATTTCATCGCTATGCATCTCAAGACGCCGAACTGAAATGAGTGCCGACCCACAGCTGTGGGCGTGGCAGGCGGGACCTCAGATGTCCCTCAGTAGACCAGACAGTCCACTTGAAGCTAATGAATGATGGTGGTTTGGTCCTGCGAGGCCCTGAGATGGAGGTCAAGCTAGCATACGTGCAGGTTCTCTAGAGTAGGTGCCTTCGGTTCCATGGCTGCTGGCTGGCGGCACCTTGCAATTGGCGGAGAGCTTTGGACCTGCTGCACTGCTGCATGGTGTGACCAACACGTTCCTGCGGTCACAGTGGCGAGACTCTCGCTTGGCATCGCCTGATAAGTCTTCGTCGGGAGGTCGGGGAGGTGACTCAGAACCGGAAGCCACTGTTTTATTTTGAGATGTATGGTTGGACGTCGTCCGACTCTGCGTAGGTGTGTGATCGCTGCAGGTCCGCTTACGGGATAGATGGACGGCATAGGACCGGTTTGGACACCTTCTTAGCTGTGCAGTCTTGCTGTGTACATGTGTGTGGGTGTGTGTTGTCTCTGACATGTCCTCTCGTCCCTTATCGCTCTCTCTCCTGTGCTCCCTCGCAGCCGCGGGAGAAGGGCCGGATGCGCTTCCACAAGCTGCAGAACGTGCAGATCGCCCTGGACTTCCTCAAACACAGACAGGTGTGTGTGTGGGTGTGTTTATACGTCTGTGTGTGTGTTCTCATCAGTCCTACGACCTTGTGAGTGACCTCTTTCCTCTGCAGGTCAAGCTGGTCAACATCAGGAACGACGACATTGCCGACGGGAACCCCAAGCTGACCCTGGGCCTGATATGGACCATCATCCTTCACTTCCAGGTGAGGACCAGAACACCTAAATTAGCTCAATCTAGGGGCCAAGGGAAATCCTTCCTGTCTGAATCCAGGCATTGGCAAAGACAACCAAAACAAAGGTAGAAACAAATGAAAGACATGACATTCAATCAGACTCGTGGTCTGCAGAAGAATCGTCATTGACTCTATATGGACCCATCTTTAGATCTCCATCAATATATCGCTTTTCACCCCTTTGTCTTGTAAGGGAACGTCAGGGACCCTCAGGAAATGTAAATAATACCCAAACTTGATGCATTTCCAGAGCATCTGTAGGACGTTTCCTCCCCCTGCGTGCAAGCCACGTCCTTCACGCTGTGATTAAATGGATGTTTTGTGGAGATTATCCTCATTTCATCGTGATTATTTGGCTTCCACGGCACGGCAAAGAAAATCCGGCAGCGTGTGAGTTCCCAGCATAGATTTGCTCGACAGGCTCAATTTAGACGGTTGTTGACTCAGCCTTTGGCGCGGAAACGTCAAACAGCCAATCATGATTAAGTACGGGCTTCCACGGACATTTGACAGCACTTAAACTGCTTTAGACACAAGGACCACGACTTCCTGCGTCTCATGGTGCCTGAAACCTAAACTCTCGATGTAAAGGCTGATTTAATTATTTAATTTATACGACTCACAGACCAGCGAGGTTTGGATTTTCTGCGGTTTGGCTCGGGTTCGAGAAGATGTTCCATGACTTCCTGGCAGATGTTGGCACACCCTTTGCACAAGGGGTGTATAAGGGGGGTACTTGTCTGCACGTACTACTTATGTACTGCGGTATATTTCTAGAAACTACGATAGTTTAAGACTCAGGCATCGCAAATGTTGCTCTCTACTCTAGCTGATACATCTTCCTGTCCACAACAAAGACACGTAACCCTGTAACCATCAAGGTCTCCTCTCTGGATGACTAACCAACTACAGACTAGCCCGCCAGCGTCCTTGTGTGGGTGAGGTGTGGTTGGTCACTGGTTTAGCAGATGGTACATTTATTAAAACAAGTAGCGACAGCCGGAATGTTCTCTGATGTTCCAATGGGCGTGAGGGTTCTGCTTGGATGTAAACGTGGGATGGCCGCCTCATCCCGCGTGACTCAGCCATTCCCGTACCGGAGCCAGAGCAGCCCACGCTTCCTGCCCCTGAGCGAGCCTCCAGAGTATAATTTGATATGAATTTATAAACTCGCGCGTCGTTTTATGTGGCGGCTCTCATCACCCGGCTTGTGTTTTTTGTTTGCCTTGGCACGCAGATGCCGTCCCTGTAAACAATGGCGAGTTTCCTCTGAGCTCGCCCAGCTGCAGCTCGGTCTGTGGACGTTCCAGCAGTTGGTTGAAATGTCGGTAGGCCAGCCAAAATTCTTTCAAATTCCTTGAAGAGTGTGGCTGGACCTCGCCAGGGTGGAGGTCCTGTTTCCATGGGGCCGTTGACTCACTGTGCCCGTGTCCACGCAGCAGCGCTGGGGTTTCCCTTCTGCGGGGGGAAAATAGCAGAAGGAAGAATATGTCCTCTTTTTCACAACTCCACCCTTTTCCTGCGAAGTGAAATTATCGCTCCTGGTATGAGTCATCAGCACAGCCTCGGTCTGGTTATAGAAAGCAAAACGGTGCTCAAGAGCTTCCCCTTTTCCAGTAAGAGGCCCCAAAAAAACATCAGGAACTGAGCGGAGGTTTCCATAGTAACATCAATGTTGGGTTAGGAGTGGTTTTGACTCAGTTTTCCTCAAGAGTGGTTTATTTGGAATGACATCCAAAGTTTATCTGACTCTCTTCTGATTCAGCATGGATTTGTTCCATATTTGTTGATGAACCAGAACTCTGTAAGTCTCAGTCCAGCTCATGTGCTGGAGAGCTTTTGGCTAACCAAGGCGGAAAATGTTAACCACATGCCACAGTGTGTCGTACAATGAAAGTATTCTCAGTCAGTTTTATCCCGAACTCTTCAATGAAACAGTGACTCGGTGCTGAACACGTTAGCAGCAGAAAGGCTGGACAGAGGCTCTTGGCAATGACTCAGCTAGATGCTAATTGGCGGCTTAGCTAGTATCAACACAGTAGCTCACATCTTCGTTCACTATTGATTTAGTCGTCAGCTTTGTCTAAACAGACTAACGCGTAGCGCCGTAGAGTGAGCGGCGTGCCGCCGTGACTCACGCTCTCCCTCACTCGCGGCAGGAATTCACTGCTGGAGGTCCGACGTTTGTCTGCGGTCGCCGAGAGTATTAAGAGAGCTCTAGCTTGAGGTGTCCGACCTTTTGTAAAGTAATGTTTTTGTTGTTCTGGTCCAAGCCGGCGGGCGCTTAATGGATTTCCAGCGCCAGGCGAATGAAAGCGGTGGTTGTTATTTGGGGTTTACAAATGAGCGATGAACGTGACTCATCCACAGTCTGGAAAGAATCAGCCGGCAGGCTGGAAAGAGTTTTTTGAGTCTCTCAACCAGTATTTCACATTTAATGAATGCTTCAGAGAGAAGCAGGCATCCAGAGAGGCACCAAACGGAACAAAAGACACTCAAGGACACTCACAGAAATTGTCCCCGTCCTCTGTCCACTTTGATTCTGTCATATTTATGGTTCTCTGTTGTAATTATACATGTTTACAAGTACACATGCCTCAATATAGGAAAACGCCTTGTGATAACTTCTGTTTTGATTTGGCGCTATGTAAATAAACTTGACTTGACTTCTACCGTGTTTATGCTGTCACACTAAGTTTGCAATATTCCATGTCTCAACCGCGCAGATCTCGGACATTCAGGTCAACGGCCAGTCGGACGACATGACGGCCAAGGAGAAGCTGCTGCTGTGGTCTCAGAGGATGGTGGAGGGCTACCAGGGACTGCGCTGCGACAACTTCACCAGCAGCTGGAGGGACGGCAGGCTCTTCAACGCCATCATACACAAGCACAGGTGGGAAGGGGCGAGGAGGCGTGGCTCAAGTATCCACGGTAACTTGCTTTCTCCCAAATGGCTCAGACAGTGACTTCTATTTCAAAAATCTGAACATCTCCGAGGTGCACCAACCTGTCATCCAGATACTGAGTCAGCAGTGATGACGGCAGCCTTTTTAGCTGCTGTTTGATTAATTGCTTTGGATGTACAACCATCCAATAAAGGCAGCAGAGTGAAAAGCTCATGTTCCACCGTTTGTACCAATATAAATTCCCTTGGTTTAGTAACTGAGTCGATAAATTACGGTTGCTTGGAGTAAAAATGATGGTGGGTGGGGCGAGGAGGCAGAGAGGTCCTCTGGGTGGAGAAGCTTGCCTGGACTTGGTAGCACCTCGGGACATGAACATGATGAGGTGCTCGCAGCTATTCAAACAGGTCTCCGTGACCTTCTCCATAGTTGAGGCTGTTTTTTTTCGCCTGTCAGTTCAGAAAGAAGAATTCCTTAAATCATATTTTCAATTTCACGCTCATCATTCCGCATAAATCAAACCAGATAGCCATCGGAGCTGAGCGGGCTGGCGGCGCCCCAGGCGGGTTGGATCCGTTCGGCGTTCCGTTCTTGAGAAGAAGTGATGTCAGAACGTTTTTGTGCGAAAGAGGCTCGATCGTTGTTTACACAAACAAACCCGGCAGCATCTCTCTGGACCATTCGTGATTGTGGCATGCACCCTGCAAGTCGTCGCTCCTCATCATGAAAAGGTCGGTCTGGCATTTTTCTTTGAAGATGTGTGTGCTCAGAAAGGATGCCCTGAAGGTGTGTGTGCACCGAGGGCTTGGCAGGTTGCAGCAAAACTCAGGTACGCCAACCATCCTCCAGTAGAGTCTGCGGAGGAGGAGAACGGGCAGGATGAGAGGGTGCAGAGACGTGCAGAGGGGCGAACTAGAAGCTTGACAAAGGGAGGATCAGAGCGTCGGGAGTTTTTGGACCAGAGTTCGGAGACTTTGTCCAAATACCGGCTTCAAAATGATGTTGAGCCTGAAGAAGCGGTTCCACTTGCGGCGGCGCCTCAACAGCGCCTCCAGCAGTGCGGCAGGCTCGGTCAGCGACGTGCAGGAGCGTGTGGTGATGCTGAGCGAGGACGTTGCAGCCAAGAGCTTGGTGGACAAAGCAGCAGAGACGGTGGTGGACAAAGCAGCAGAGACGGTGGTGGACAAAGCAGCCGAGAGCCTGGTGGACAAAGCAGCTGAGAGCTCGGTGGACAAAGCAGCCGAAAGCTCGGTGGACAAACCAGCCGAGAGCCTGGTGGACAAAGCAGCTGAGAGCTCGGTGGACAATGCTGCTGAGAGCTCGGTGGACAAAGCTGCTGAGAGCTCGGTGGACAAAGCTGCTGAGAGCTCGGTGGACAAAGCTGCTGAGAGCTCGGTGGACAAAGCTGCTGAGAATTTGGTGGACAAACCAGCCGAGAGCTCTGTGGACTCTGGCCGAAGCTCCCACAGTGAAGAGCAGGAGTCCGGATCTGAGCAGCACCTATCTCGGTCCCGCAGGAACCGAGGATCCACCTCAGTGGAGGAAGACCCCAGAGCGAGAGCCTCCACAGCGTACGAGCACGTCGGATTTCTCCTCCGACAAGTTTTTTTTTTTTTTTTTTGATCCATCAGTCTGACATTCGGCCATTTTGCTCATACACACGTTTTCCCACTGCGCTTCTTCCCAGATTCGTGAATTGAAAACGGGATTGAGGCCCCATTTTCTGCTCACCCTCCTCTGCCTCTCTGCTTCCCCCTGCAGGCCCGCCCTGATTGACATGGGCAAAGTGTACCGCCAGACCAACCAGGAGAACCTGGAGCAGGCCTTCAGCACTGCGGAGCGAGAGCTGGGGGTCACCAGGCTGCTGGACCCCGAGGGTGAGCGAGTGAGCGGTGGTCGGCATTCCATCAAACGAGCTGCGTCTGTTGCGCGAGATTTGCTGAGCCAGCGCATTCTTCTGTGAAGGCTTTCTTCTGTAAAGGCTTCAAGGCTAGGCTGGAATGTGTGTATGTGTGTGTTTGAGCTTGTTTTCTCTGGGCAGATGTGGACGTCCCTCATCCAGACGAAAAGTCCATCATCACGTATGTCTCCTCGCTGTACGACGTCATGCCGAGAGTGCCGGATGTTCAGGACGGCATCAAAGCCAACGTGAGTCCTCCTTCTCCTCCTGTCATTGCTCCTACTGGTCAATTCCATCCCTCGTTCCAACGCTCCCCTGTCTGGCTGTAGGAGCTGGAGCTGCGTTGGCAGGAGTACTACGAGCTGGTGACAATGCTGCTGCAGTGGATCAGGCACCACGTCCTCGTCTTCGAAGAAAGGAAGTTTCCCAACAGCTATGAGGAGATCGAGGTGAGGAGATGTAGATTCAGCTTTAGCGCTTTAGCTCCTTTGCGATGACCTCGCTCGTATACTTTCCCATCGTGAACGAAATGGTGACACGAGCCTCTCTGCGTCGTCTCTGATTTCCAGGTCCTGTGGCGTCAGTTTCTCAAGTTCAAGGAGACGGAGCTGCCCGCCAAGGAGGCAGATAAGAACCGCTCCAAGTACATCTTCAAGTCCTTCGAGGTGAGAAGCAGTTGCAGGTTGCGAATCAAACAGTCTGTTCGTCAAGATTGACGTGTGGACATCTGTTTCCCGTGGGGCAGGGCGCGGTCCAGGCCGGCCACGTCAAAGTGCCCCCTGGTTATCACCCCCTGGATGTGGAGAAGGAGTGGGGCCGCCTGCACGTCGCCATCCTGGAGCGAGAGCGTCTGCTGAGGACGGAATTCGAGCGGTAAATCGATCACACGCTCGCCAGTTGCCAAAGCAAAGACCTCATTTATAAAAATGACTACTTGCAAAAGCCGCAGGGCATCAGGCAAAGGGAGATGAAAAAAGAGACAAGAAAAAAAAAAGCATCATCCCGGCACGGATGCTGAGTGTGACTCATATCCAAAAGACGAAGTCCGCTTTGGTTACAACAACAACACGCACAAAAAGAGAGAGAAAAAAATCAACCATAAACTGAGTTGGCTTTGTGAGACGGAGACAAACTTTTGAAGGGGGCAAACACATGATGGCAGTCTCACAAATTTATGGTTACTTGAAGTTTCCATAACCTCCCAACTGGCCTAATCACAAGCTAGCAGGGCGTCGCTCTGCCACATCTCCAGCTCAGTTTTTGCAAACATCATCTGCTCCAGCAGAGCTTCACAGGACCCATCATGGCTTTTATGTATGTGGAATATGACTTTTTGTTCCGCGACAGGACAGAGTAAGTGCTTTCTAACCCTCTCTCACTGGAAAATGCATGTGTGGCCTTTACGGCGTCAATTCCTGCCTAATCCGACCCAAAGTGTCTGTCTCTAAAGCCGGCGTTTAACCTCTGACCTCTGCGTTCCTTGGCCCTCTTCCTCCCCTCCGGCAGGCTGGAGCGTCTTCAGAGGATCGTCAGCAAGGTCCAGATGGAGTCGGGGGTGTGTGAGGAGCAGCTCAACCAGGTGGAGACTCTGCTGCAGACGGTGAGGAACAGGAGGGAATGGGGTTTAGAAGCAGTCGCTTCACCACGCCGGATCAACCGACTGCTTCTCTACACGCGGGTTACATCGTGGGTTAAATTGGAAGAGGAATCTGATGATCGGAGACACATTTGAAAGACAGAATACTGATGAATGAGTCCCCCTGCTGGTAGAAAATGTGCCATTGCACATACAGTTGCTAATGCAGCAGGTTGGTTGTGCAAGCAATACAAGGCCATGACTCTAAGACTGATTGTTCCATCAAAAAGTAAGAGAATGTAGAAAGATTTCATGCGTATGTGTGTGTGTGTGTGTGTTTACGAACTGCAGGACGTGCGGCTGCTCAACTCCGGTAAACCTGCTCAGCACACAGCAGAGGTGGAGGCAGACCTGGAGAAGGCCGAGGGAATGATCCGGTACCTCTTCAATGATGTCCAGCTGCTTAAGGATGGGCGCCACCTACAGGCCGAGCAGATGTACCGCAGGTCAGCCACAAACAGACCAATCAAGGAAGTAGTGCAGACCCCGAGGCTGACCCGACCCCCTTTTGGCCCCCCCCAGGGTGTACCGCCTGCACGAGAGGCTGGTCAACCTTCGCAGCGAGTACAACCTGCGGCTCAAGTCGGGGGTGACAACGACCCAGATCCCCATGACGCAGATCCAGACGGTGCAGGTCCTGAAGCAGGCCCCCATGAGGGTGCGGCCCGAACTGGACGAGGTCACCATGCGCTACATCCAAGACCTGCTGGGCTGGGTGGAGGAGAACCAGCGGCGCGTGGACGAGGGCGAGTGGGGCTCCGACCTGCCCTCCGTCGAGTCTCAGCTGGGCAGCCACCGCGGCCTGCACCAGTCCGTGGAGGAGTTCCGCTCCAAGATCGAAAGGGCAAAGGCTGACGAGGTACACGCATGCTGACACGGAACAAATAACCACGATGATGGTGGCGATGTTGACGTCTCTCTGTCTTGTTGTTGCTGCAGAATCAGATCTCGCCTGCGAGCAAAGCTGCTTATCGCGACTATCTGGGGCAGCTGGAGCTGCAGTATGCCAAGTTGCAGGTAAGCTGGGTCCACCTCCTCAATGGCATTTCAATTGTGAAATACTGTAATTCTGTCAAACAGGGTGGAGGACTCTGTTTGTCCGAGGTCTGAGGACAAACACCAACATCTGCGGGACCTTTGACCCTGAGTTTGTCTGGTGTGTGTCCATGCAGGGCGCCTCCAAGGCCCGTCTGCGCTCGCTGACGGAGCTGCACGCCTTCGTCGTTGCCGCCACCAAAGAGCTGATGTGGCTGAACGAGAAGGAGGAGGAGGAGGTCAACTTCGACTGGAGTGAGCGCAACACCAACATGGCAGCCAAGAAGGACAACTACTCGGTGCGGCGACGTCCACCGTCTTTCTGAAATCGGAGATCCTACCTCTGTGACTCCGGGACTGAGTTTTTGTTTTTGTATTTTTGACTTGGTGTCCCAGGGCCTGATGAGGGAGCTGGAGCTCAGAGAGAAGAAGGTGAACGGTGTCCAGGCCACCGGGGACAAACTGCTGCGCGACGGACACCCGGCCAGGAAAACCATAGAGGTTGGCCATATTTAGACGACAGCGTCACCATGATAACTGACTCATGTTTGTTGGTGTTGACACATTTTCCTGTCCTCCTCCTCCTCCTCAGGCCTTCACCGCCGCCCTGCAGACCCAGTGGAGTTGGCTGCTCCAGCTGTGCTGCTGCATCGAGTCCCACCTGAAGGAAAACGCGGCCTACTTCCAGGTCCGTCCACAAGCTCACACATGCGCACTCGTTTTGGGGTTGATGTCTTGAGCGACGCCTGTCTCGTCTGACCCCATCTAGTTTTTCAACGACGTGAAAGAGACGGAGGACAAGATGAGAAAGCTGGAGGACACGATGAAGAGGAAGTACAGGTGCGACCGCTCCATCACCGTGACACGGCTGGAGGACCTGCTGCAGGACGCGGCTGTAGGTTTTGCCACTAGGCAGCAATTTCTCTACATTTGGCGCCACCAAGTGGCTGAGTCTGCTAACAGCAACGTGTTGATGCCGTATTGATAACGCCATCTCAGTCACTCTGTTGGAAGCTCATTGCTTTTCACCTTCTGATCTTCAACAGGATGAGCGGGATCAGCTGAACGAGTTCAGAACCCACTTAGAAGGTCTGAAGCGCCGAGCCAAGACCATCATCCAGCTAAAGCCACGCAACCCCACAACCCCAATAAAGGGCAAGCTGCCCATCCAGGCCGCCTGCGACTTCAAACAGATGGAGGTTAGGGAGATGTACTCCAGATGCAACCTTCAATCTGTATCCTCCAAGAGCCTGAATCCCCACAGGCTGGAAACCCTTTTAGCTTCATTGGCCACAAGCCTGTTTTTCAATTGCCTTTCCTTGTCGGTCCACCCCCTCCTCAGATCACGGTCCACAGAGGAGACGAGTGCGCCCTGCTCAACAACTCTCAGCCTTACAAGTGGAGGGTGCTGAACGACAAGGGCAACGAGGCGTCGGTGCCATCCATCTGCTTCCTCATCCCACCCACCAACAAAGACGCGGTCAACAGCGTCGCTGGGTAAGCGGGACCAAACCCCCTTCCCGACCCCTTAGAGGAGCTAGAAAGCAGAAATGAACAATACTCACGGATGCATGGACACCGATCATCTTGTCTCGCTCAGGCTGGACGGGAACCTGCAGAGGCTGCTGGTGATGTGGCAGACCATGTTTGTGGACATGAAGAGCCTCCTGTCCTGGCAGTACCTGATGAGAGACATACATATCATCAAGTCCTGGAATGTCACCATGGTAACAAAACATACTGGGGGAGGATGGGGTGTCTGAGGCTGAGCAACAGTCCTCAATACTAATACAGGGGGAAGATTTTTCAAATATCTTTATAACAAGCTGAAAAATAACCATAATCATAACAAACAATTTCAATTGTTCCTGTCTCTTGGCTTTGCGTGGCTGCAGTTCCGCACGTTGAAGGTGGACGAGTACCGCTTGGCCCTTAGGAACCTGGAGCAGCACTACCAGGACTTCCTGAGAGACAGCCAGGACTCCGAGATGTTTGGAGCTGAGGACAGAATGCAGGTGGAGTCCAGCTACAACATCAGCAACCAGCACTACAACACCCTGGTCAGCACTGCAGAGCAAGGTGCGTATGGTCTGAGGTGGGGTGGGATTGTGGGGAGAGGGAGGGGTCCTCGCATCCTGTTCATCGCTGCTGGATCATTACTCGCTACCGCAACGTGTGCGGTGCGATATTCACTGGGAACCAAACGCGATCTGTCACCAAGTCATTTTTCAGCCACTGACATATCTGCCATCGCCGTGTGTATGAACGCTGACTGTTCAATTCACATTTCAGGCTACATACCGCCCGTAGCAGGTAAGGAGCTTTGGTCCCAGTCCCACTCTGAGTGTTGTGATTGGCTAACGATCCGAATCATCTGTGTGTGTGTGTGTGTGTTTGTGCTCAAAGGCCTGTGGAGCTGTAACGTTTCATTCCCTCTCATTAACTCAATCATCATCATCAACATCATTGATTTGAATATTCTGACTCAAGCCATCGTGGCGTCCTCGTCTCTCTGCATGTGTGTGCGTCACGCCAGTAGATTTACTGAATGAGGATCAGCGAATCAGCTGTGTAAGGCACAATTAACATAGAACCAGGCTAGCATGAAGGAATGATTTTTGTCATGTGCGCAAAGTGATTGTTTTCGATGTATCGTGAGTGTGCAAGTCCTGCCTTGCTACTACCGACCTCTCAATCAGTCCCCTCTTCGCTTTCTCTTTCTCAATCAGCAGCGAGTGTTACTGTAATTTTGCTCTTGGATCAAGTAATTGGGTCTGATTTTGAATTCCAAGCTGAATACACACATATACCACATTGATTAGCCACATGCATTGTTAAACTCACACATAAAAATTGTCACAATACCTTCTATGCCATTTCACTTTTAAAAAATTGCTCTGACACCATAATTTTTCCATCCAAGATTTTACACTAATTTGCCCTACTTGCATTTGTCACATAGAGCAGAAACTGACCACCACTAACCACAACAACATGCAACTACAAGGTTTCAAGTCTTAACAAGCTATTTACGGTCCAACCAGGAGAGCAAGATGAGTCCATGTGTCGCACATACCTGTCCAAGATCAAGGACCTGCGCCTGAGGCTGGAGGGCTGCGAGAACCGCACGGTCACGCGCCTCCGTCAGCCAGTGGACAAGGAGCCGCTCAAGGCCTGTGCCATGAAGACGGCAGAGCAAATGGTAAAAGATTCGTTAAAGAAATCTGCAGTTGGCAGGGCTGCAGAGTGGAAATCAGCTCAGGATGTTTCATGTCTCCCACCTAAAAGAAAGTCCAGTCCGAGCTGGAGGGTTTGAAGAAAGACCTGGACTCCATCGCCGAGAAGACAGAGGAGATGCTGGCCTCCCCTCAGCAGTCCACCACCGGCCCCATGCTGCGCTCAGAGCTGGACATTACCCTGAGGAAGATGGAGCACGTCTACGGCCTGTCCTCTGTCTACCTGGACAAGTGAGGACGAGCTCGCCAGGGTAACAAGAAAAGTTGTTCAGATGCCGTTAACGTACTTGTCCTTCAGGCTGAAGACCATTGACGTGGTGATCCGAAACACCAAAGACGCAGAGGACACACTGAAAACTTACGAGACTCGTTTAAGTGATGTCAGCAAAGTCCCGACAGATGAGAAGGAGTTGGAGAGCTACCGTAGTCAGCTGAAGGTAGTTCCTGTCCAACTTTTTATGTGGTTTCAGTATTCAGAGGAAACGAGGGACATTACAGGGGGAAGCGGAGGTGCAGATATTTAGAGCTTTTTTGCATTAGCTAAACGGGCCTGATGCATCTTTCCCCCTTCTGGTCGGACAGGCGATGCGTGGCGAAGCCGAGGCCGAGCAGGTTGTGTTTGACCGCCTGCAGGAGGAGCTGAAGAAGGCGGCAGCCATCAACGACAAGATGAGCCGGCTGCACAGCGAGCGCGACTCAGAGCTGGAGCATTACCGCCAACTGGTGAGCAGCCTGCTGGAGCGCTGGCAGGCCGTGTTCGTTCAGATTGATGCCAGGCTGAGGGAGCTGGACCTTCTGGGGCGCCACATGCGCTCCTACCGGGAAAGCTACGACTGGCTCATCAGCTGGCTGGCCGAGGCCAAGCAGAGGCAGGAGAAGATCCAGGCTGTTCCCATTGGGGACAGCAAGGCCCTGAAGGAGCAGCTGGCTGAGGAAAAGGTAAGCAAGGAGATAGAGACATTAGATGAAAAGTCTACAAATCACAGTACAAACTCCAGTTTATGCTAAATGTTTCAACGCTGCTGTCGACAGAAACTCCTGGAAGAGATTGAGAGAAACAACGACAAAGTGGAGGGTTGCCAGAAATACGCAAAGGCCTACATAGACGCAGTCAAGGTAGGAAAACACGTCAATAAGAGCCCAGAGACAGGCTCCGCCTCTTGATTGACTCTTGTTTTCCTCGCCTCTCCTTCTTCCTCAGGATTGTGAGCTTCAACTTGTGACCTACAAAGCACTCCAGGAACCAGTGGCATCTCCTTTGAAGAAGCCCAAAATGGAGTGTGCCTCCGACAACATCATCCAGGAGGTTGGACATTTTCCCCTCGTGGAATATGGAATCATCCTCACTGTCCCCCCAGGAAGTTCACTGAGATACTTCTGCTCTCTTCCAGTATGTCACCCTCAGAACGCGCTACAGCGAGTTGGTGACGCTCACCAGTCAGTACATCAGGTTTATCACAGACACGCAGCGCCGCCTGGAGGACGACCAGGTAACCACGCGAGCTCTGCCCTCTTCTAGCAGAACACCACCGAGCCCTACTAATGCAAACACTCGCGCCTCAGATTGATTCATGTATGGGAAATCTTTTGTCACCAATTTCTGCAAAATGTTGGCACCCAAAATGTGAAAATCGTCGAGTCAAATTCAGGTGCGACGGCTTCTACGATCGCACATCAGCCGCCCCCCTAATTCAGTCACACCTCCCGACTGCTTTTCTCTCTGTTTTCTTTGATATTTGCCTCTTGTTTTTTCCTCCTGAGATCTCTCCCTTGTGTGATTCGATGGCTTCTGTTTACCTCCCCAGAACTCGTACCCATCCCAAACTCCCCTCCTTTGCTTTCCTGCTCTTTCCTAACTTTGGATTGTGTTTGCTTGCCGCAAACCGCCTGCCAGTGCTTTGGCATGACGAATATTAATCAGAGATGCGTTAACTCCTAAAGTTCAAGGTATTTACACGCCACCATCGGGTCCTCATTTGTCTCACCGGGTCTGCGTCTCGCTGCCGCTAAATGGAGGTTCAAGGCAAAAATCGATGCCTCAAGTTTGTCCAAGTTCACTTTTAATCAGATTGTTGACGACTGCTGCAAATACCTAAGACACAACTGAACAAAATCAGTTTTTGCAACCTCCCTTTAACGTATCTGCTGTTAGCATTTGTCTTAAATGTGAGCAGCTTTACAATTTGTGTCATTGTCCAACTCCTCCAAGCTGGAACGTTTCTAGATTCACCCATTTCAACTTGTGATTCCTCACATTTTCAGTTTGATTTTGCCTGAATCCTTCTTTTTTTTTTTGTATTTTGGCCTCCATCTATTTTGCATGCCACCAGTTGAAACTGCGTATCCCTTCAAATCTAAGACACCTGCCCCCTGATATAAAAGAGTGACTGAATTATGTCATGGTAATACCTCAGAGATGATGCAGAAAGGAACGGTAGACATACAAACTGCAAATCCTCAATCTGTTATCATTATGTGTTGTTTGGGCTATTGGAATTGATTCTCATACAGAGCAAACATCTGTAGGCTACGACTGCATGGAGTCTGGTGATGTCATGTGTTGTGGAGTCAAGTCTCATTCTGTGTGCCACACATTCTGTCAACAAGACAAGCGTTTCCCAATACACTGTTCCCCTGCACAAAATCCCCCCCACAATTTCAGTACTTGTGTAACATACCTTTAACATATCGTCATGTATTTACATTTTCATGTATCTACATGTTTATGTTATGTATATGTTCTTATTTGATAACACCCCTCTCAATTTCCTTTTACCCCCTTTTTGCTTCTACTAATGCAGAAGGCTACTGAAAAACTAAAAGAAGAGGAGAAAAGAAAGCTTGCAGAGATGCAGGCTGAGTTAGAGAAACAGAAACAGTTAGCCGAGGCTCACGCCAAATCTGTGGCTAAAGCAGAACAAGAGGCCCTGGAGCTCAAGAACAGGATGAAAGAGGAGGCCAGCAAGAGACAGGATGTTGCAGTGGATGCTGAAAAACAGAAGAAAAACATCCAGCAGGAGCTGCACCACCTGAAGGACCTGTCAGAACAAGAGATCAAGTCCAAGAATCAGCAGCTAGAGGAGGCTCTGCTCAGTCGGACCAAGATCGAGGAGGAGATCCACATCATACGGGTCCAGTTGGAGACCACAATAAAGCAGAAGTCCACGGCTGAGCTTGAGCTGCAGCAGCTGAGGGACAAGGCCAGCGACGCAGAGAAAGTGAGGAAGGCTTCCCAGGAGGAGGCAGAGAGGCTGCGCAAACAAGTGGCCGAGGAGACTCAGAAAAAGAAAAACGCAGAGGATGAGCTGAAACGTAAAGCTGAGGCCGAAAAAGAGGCGTCCAAGCAGAAGCAGAAAGCCCTGGAGGACTTGAAGAAGTTCAAACTCCAAGCGGAGGAGGCCGAGAGACGCATGAAGCAGGCAGAGCAAGAGAAACAGAGACAGATCCAGGTGGTGGAGGAGGTGGCGCAGAAGTCGGCTGTCTCACAGCTGCAGAGCTCGGCCGCCTCGTTCAACGAAAAGGCTCACAAACTGGAGGAGTCCCTCAAGAAAGAACAGGGCACAGTCCTCCAGCTGCAAGAGGAAGCCGAGCAGCTCCGGAAGCAACAGGACGAGGCCAACAGAGCTCGGGAGGAGGCGGAGCAGGAGCTGGAGCTTTGGCGACAGAAGGCAAATGAGGCTCTGCGCTTGAGGCTTCAAGCTGAGGAGGAGGCTCAGAAGAAGAGCCACGCTCAAGAAGAAGCGGAGAGGCAGAAGGTCGAGGCCGAGCGAGATGCCAAGAAAAAGGCAAAGGCTGAAGAGGCGGCGCTCAAACAGAAGGAGAATGCAGAGAAAGAGCTGGATAAGCAAAGAAAGATGTCCGAACATATCGCTCAGCAGAAGCTCTCGGCCGAGCAGGAGTGCATCCGCCTGAAGGCCGACTTTGACCATGCGGAGCAGCAGAGGGGCCTGTTGGATGACGAGCTGCACCGGCTGAAGAATGAGGTGAACGAGGCCGAGAGGCAGAGGAGACAGCTGGAGGAGGAGCTGAACAAGGTCAGAGGTGAGATGGACGCCCTCCTCCACATGAAGCAGAGAGCGGAGGAGGAGACTCAGTCCAACACAGAGAAAAGCAAGCAGCTCCTGGAGTCGGAGGCTCTCAAGATGAAGCAGCTGGCGGAGGAGGCGGCCAGATTGAGATCGGTTGCCCAGGAGGCCAAGACACAACGGCAAATCGCGGAGGAGGAGGCGGCTC
>OMPJ01026009.1:20887-35104 GCA_900312935.1 Carapus acus
CGCCAACGAGCCGAGGCAGAGAAGATACTCAAGGAGAAACTGGCCGCCATCAATGAGGCGACGCGACTGAAAACCGAAGCGGAGATCGCCCTGAAAGCCAAGGAGGCGGAGAATGAGCGGCTGAAAAGGAAAGCAGAGGAGGAGGCTTATCAGAGGAAGTTGCTGGAGGACCAAGCCTCTCAGCATAAGCAGGACATCGAGGAGAAAATCACCCAGCTGAAGAGCTCGTCGGACTCTGAGCTGGGCCGACAGAAGACCATGGTGGAGGAAACTCTGAAGCAAAAGAAGGTGGTCGAGGAAGAAATTCGCATCATCAAGATCAACTTCGAGAAAGCATCTAAAGAAAGATCGGACTTGGAGAAGGAGCTGAAGAAGCTGAAGGGCATTGCAGACCAGACGGAGAAGAGTAAAGTCAAAGCAGAGAGCGAGGCGGAGAAACTGAAGAAGCTCGCTGCTGAGGAGGAGAAGAAAAGGAAAGAGGCCGAGGAGAAGGTGAAGAGGATCGCGGCAGCAGAGGAGGAGGCAGCTCGTCAGTGCAAAGCGGCCCAGGAGGAGGTGGAGCGTCTGAAGAAGAGAGCGGACGAGGCCAACAAGCATAAAGAAAAGGCCGAGAAGGAGGCGGAGAAGCAGGTGGTCCTGGCCAAAGAGGCGGCGCAGAAATGCACCTCTGCCGAGCAGAAAGCACAACACATTCTCAGCAAGAACCAGGAGGACACCCTTGCACAGGAGAAGCTGAAGCAAGAGTTTGAGAAGGCCAAGAAACTGGCACAAGAGGCAGAGAAAGCCAAAGAGAAAGCGGAGAAAGAGGCCACCTCGCTCCGCCAGAAGGCCGAGGATGCTGAGAAACAGAAGAAGGTGGCTGAGGCTGAAGCTGCGAAGCAGGCGAAGGCCCAGAAGGACGCCGAGAAGTTGAGGAAGGAAGCCCAGGATGAGGCCGCCAAGCGGGCGGCCGCAGAAGCCAAAGCTGTCGAACAGAAGCAGCAGGCCGACAAAGAGATGGCCAAGCACAAAAGCCAAGCCGAGCAGGCCATCAAGCAGAAGTCTCAAGTGGAGAAGGAGCTCACGGGGATCAAACTGCAACTGGAGAAGACCGACAAGCAGAAGGCCGTGCTGGACGAGGAGCTTCAGAGGGTCAAGGGGGAAGTCAACGACGCTGCTAAGCAGAAAGCACAGGTGGAGGATGAGTTGTCGAAAGTGAAGATCCAGATGGACGCCCTCCTGAAACTGAAGCTCCAAATAGAGCAAGAAAACAAGCTCCTGATGCAGAAAGGCAAAGACAGCACACAGAAACTACTCGCAGAGGAGGCAGAGAAGATGAAAAGCCTGGCGGAGGACGCGGCGCGGCTGAGCGTGGAGGCCCAGGAAGCAGCCAGGCAGAGACAGAGAGCCGAGGCTGACCTGGCTGAGCAGAGAACACTGGCGGAGAAGATGCTCAAGGAGAAAATGCAGGCCATCCAAGAGGCCACCAAACTGAAAGCTCAAGCCGAGGAGCTCCAGAAACTGAAGGACCAGGCGCAAGAGAAGGCAAAGAAGCTACTGGAGGACAAACAGCAAATTCAGCAGCGGCTGGACAAGGAGACAGAGGACTTCCAAAAATCCCTACAGGCTGAGCGCAAGAGGCAGCTGGAGGCCTCGGCCGAGGCGGAGAAACTGAAGCTGAGGGTGAAAGAACTCAGTGACGCTCAGGCCAAGGCCGACGAAGAGGCCAAGAAGTTCAAGAAGCAAGCCGACGAAATCCGAGCACGCCTCCAGCAGACGGAGAAGCAGGCGACGGAGAAGGTGGTGGAGAAACTGGAGACGCAGAGGCTGCAGAGCACAAAGGAGGCAGACGACCTCAAGAAAGCCATTGCAGATCTGGAGAAAGAGAGGGCGAAACTGAAAAAGCAGGCAGAGGAGCTTCAGAATCAGTCCAAGGAGGTAAACGTGTCACACGTTAGTTGGAATAGAATCCTCTTGACTCACTAACCTGTGCAAAATAACATTTCATGTGAATTGCAGAGACCTAAAATAACACTGTGCTGCAATTTATGTGAATATCACCTTAGCAAAGTTTTGTACTCCTTTGGAGACAAAACTGACAAAACTGTCCAAACCTTTTGCAAGTGATAATGTGTGTAAAAACCTGTTTGTTGATATTCTGACTGTCACTTTCTTTTTGTCTCACCCTGAATAGATGGCAAACGCTCAGCAGGAGCAGATCAAGCAGGAGAAGGCCATCCTCCAGCAGTCCTTCCTCTCCGAAAAGGAGCTGTTGCTGAAAAGAGAGAAGGGCATTGAGGAGGAGAAAAAGAGGTTGGAGAAGCAGTTTGAGGACGAAGTGAAGAGGGCGAAGGCTCTGAAGGAGCAGCAGGAGCAACAGCGAAAGCAAATGGAGGAGGAGAAGAAAAAGCTTCAGGCCACCATGGACGCAGCTGTGAGAAGACAGAAGGAAGCCGAGGCGGAAATGAAAAATAAGCAAAAGGAAATGGAGGATCTGGAGAAGAAAAGGCTGGAGCAGGAGAAGCTCCTGGAGGATGAAAATAAAACACTCAGGGAGAAACTTCAGAATCTGGAAGTTGCCTCCAAGCAGGGGGCGTCTGGCAAGGCGCCAGGGGAGACGTTCATCACCATGACGACGGTGGAGACGACCAAGAAAGTTTTCAATGGCTCTGAAGTGGATGGAGTGAAGAGAGCTGAGGAGTCGCCGTTCGCCTTCGAGGGTATTCGGGAGAAAGTCCCTGCCGAGCGACTCCTCGAGATTGGTGTCCTGAGCAAAAAGGACTTTGACAAACTGAAGAAGGGAAAGGTCTCCGCTCAAGAGCTCGGGAAGAACGACAAGGTCAAGGCGTGTCTGAAGGGCCAGAGCGTTGTGGGGGGCGTCCTCACGCCATCCAAAGAGAAAATGGGTGTTTATCAGGCCATGGCGCAGAACAAAATCACACCCGACACTGCCGCCATGCTTTTGGAAGCCCAAGCGGCATCTGGTTACATTGTCGATCCAGTGAAAAACCAAATGCTGTCCGTGGACGAGGCTGTTAAGGAGGAGTTAATCGGACCGGAGCTTCACGACAAAATGCTCTCCGCCGAGAGGGCGGCCACTGGTTTTAAAGATCCGTACACCGGTGCCAAAATCTCTGTGTTTGAGGCCATGAAAAAGGGACTTATCGAGAGAGAGCCAGCCACAAAATTCCTGGACGTGCAGCTAGCGACTGGAGGCATCGTCGACCCCATCCATAGCCACAGAGTACCCCTCCAGACGGCCTACAAGCAGGGGCAGTTTGACGCAGACATGAACAAGAGGCTCACAGATCCCGCCGAGGACTGCAAACTCTTCATCGACCCCAGCACGCAGGAACACCTGACCTACAAACAGCTGCTGGACAAATGCACCAAGGATGCAGAGACTGGCCTGTTGATACTACCTGTCACTGAGAAAGCTGCTCCTAGTGAGAAGGTGTACACGGACACAGAGACCAAGGAGGTGTTCTGCACGTCAAATCTCGACGTGCCTTTCGGCCGCTTCAAAGGGAAAACTGTCACTATTTGGGAGGTCATTAATTCAGAATACTTTACAGAGGAACAAAGGAGAGAACTGATTCGCCAGTACAAGACCGGCAAGATCACTGTGGAGAAGATTATAAAAATCGTCATCACTGTTGTTGAAGACAAGGAGAAGAATAAGGAGAATTTGTTTACCGGTTTGAGGACTTCAGTCACACCAAGTGAACTTTTGGAGGCCAAAATTATCAACAAAGATCTGTTCAATAAATTGAGTAATGGAAAGGTAACTATTAAAGATGTGTCTGAGATGGAGCCTGTGAAGAAAGCACTGCAAGGGACACCGAGCATTGCCGGACTGATGAACGACGCAACCAAAGAGAAAATGCCCTTCTACCAAGCCATGAAAAAAGAGTTTCTCTCGCCAGAGACTGCTGTAAACCTTCTCGAGGCTCAGGCTGCAACTGGATTTGTTGTCGATCCGGTCAAAAATGAGAAATTGACTGTTGACGAGGCAGTAAAATCAGGTCTCGTAGGCCCAGAGCTGCACGAACGGCTTCTGTCTGCAGAGAGAGCAGTCAGCGGATACAAGGACCCTTACACAGGGAAAACCATCTCACTGTTTGAGGCCATGAGTAAAGGCCTGGTAAAGAAAGACCAGGGCATTCGTCTCCTCCAGGCTCAAATCTCCACCGGCGGGATTGTCGACCCGATGAAGAGCTACCGCGTCCCACATGAAGTTGCTTGTAAGCGTGGATATTTTGACGAGGAAATGAGCAAGACGCTGAACAAGAACACAGAAGAAACAAAGGTCTTCTACGACCCCAACTCACAAGATGACGTCAGCTATGGTCAGCTGATGAATAAATGTGTCACAGACAAAGAGACTGGACTCCCTCTGCTGCCACTCTCCAAGAAGGCCTTAAAACCAAAAGAAGATCACAAGGCCACAGAGGCCAAGACAAAAGAGGCCCTGAATCAGGCGACGATGGAGTTGGATTACGGACCATTCAAAGGAAGAAAAGTTACCATTTGGGAAATCATACACTCCGAGTACATCACTGAAGAGCAAAGAATAGAGCTGATCCGACAATACAAAACAGGACACGTTACCATTGAAAGGTTGATAACGATTGTGGTAACAATGGTGGATGAGAAAGAGGACAAGGCTAAGGAACACGCCTGTTTTGAAGGCCTCAGGACCCCCGTCACTGCGAGCTCACTACTGGATTCCAATATCATTGATAAGAAAGTATTCGACCAACTTCAGCAGGGGAAGAAGACACCAAAGGAAATCAGCGACACTGACGCTGTCAAGAAGTACTTGCAAGGTACAGATTGCATCGCAGGTATCAGCATGCGAGACTCCAAGGAGAAACTCAGCGTCTATCAAGCCATGAAAAGGGATGTTTTGCAGCAGAAAACTGGGATTGCGCTTCTGGAGGCCCAAGCTGCGACTGGTTTCATCGTTGATCCAGAGAAAAATCAGAAGCATTCCGTAGATGATGCTGTGAAGGCTGGCGTGGTGGGCCCAGAGATTCATGAGAAACTCCTCTCAGCTGAAAAGGCGGTGACTGGATACAAAGACCCCTACACTGGAAATAAGATTTCACTCCTGCAAGCCATGCAGAAAGAACTGGTCCTCAGGGAGCATGCCATCCCTCTTTTAGAGGCTCAGTATTCCACAGGTGGCATCATCGATCCCGTCAGCAGCCATCGCGTTCCCAACGATGTGGCCATTCAGCGTGGCTATTTCACCAAACAAATGCTTCACTCCTTCGATGAACCCTCCGGCGATATCAAAGGCTTCACCGATCCCAACACCAACGAGAGCGTCACGTACCAACGTTTGCTGGAGAGCTGCGTTAGAGATCCCACCTCTGGTCTCTACTACCTGCCCCTGTCAGAGGTTGAAGCTCCCACTCCGGTCGAGAAGAACTACCAGTGCACCGAGGAGCAAGCTCAGACTGAATTAGCAAACACGCAGATTGACATCCCTCACAAGAGTTTCGCAGGAAGGAGTATGACCATTTGGGACGTCATGAATTCCAACATGCTTCCGGAACAGGAAAGGCGTCGTCTGATGGAGCAGTACCGCTTGGGGCAAATCACAAAGGACAGAATGCTAATCATCATCATCGAAATCATTGAGCAAAGAGAAACGATAAAGTTGGAGCAAGGCATGTCCTGTGATGTCATTCGGAGAAGAGTGAGCATCGAAGAGCTCTACAGTGCTCGAATCATTGACCTGCACACCTATAACCAGCTGAAACAAGAGAAGATATCCATTCGAGAGGTGATGGAAATGCCTTCAGTGAAGCAATACTTATTTGGAACTGGCTGTATTGCAGGAATATTATCAGACAGTCCCCCAAAGATCAGCGTTTATCAAGCCATGAAGAATGGAATGATCAAGCCTGAGGTAGCCCTGATGCTTCTCGAGGCCCAAGCGGCGACGGGATTCATGATCGATCCGGTGAAAGATGAACTTCTGACAGTGGATGAGGCGGTCCGCAAGGGGCTCGTGGGGCCTGAGATCCATGACAAACTCCTCTCAGCTGAGAGGGCAGTGACAGGCTACAAGGACCCATACAGTGGGAAAGTCATTTCCCTCTTCCAGGCAATGAAGAAAGACCTTGTTCCTGAGGACTACGCCTTGAGGCTTTTGGAGGCCCAGAATGCCACAGGTGGACTGATGGATCCCGAGTACTACTTCCGCCTCCCCGTTGATGTAGCCATGCAACGTGGCTACATCAACAAGGAGACGCTGGACAGAATATCTGAACCCACGGGAGATGTGCGAGGTTTCACAGATCCAACAACAGAGGAGAACCAGTCCTACGCCCAGCTCCTGAGGAGAAGCAAAGTGGACAAAGAAAGTGGGTTGCGCCTCCTCTCACTGGCGGACAGAAAGCTCCTCTTCAAGGGTCTTAGAAAGCAAATCACGATTGATGAGCTCCTTCGCTCTCAGATCATCAACCAGAAGACATACAGTGAGCTTACTGAGGGTCTGATTTCAGTGGAGGAGGTGAGCAGAAATGTGAAAAAATACCTTGAAGGTACCAGCTGCATCGCGGGTGTGTTCATCGAGTCCAGCAAAGATCGCCTGTCTATTTACCAAGCAATGAAGAAGAACATGATCAGACCAGGAACCGCGTTTGAGCTTCTCGAAGCTCAAGCGGCAACAGGATATGTCATCGACCCCATCAAGAACCTGAGACTGAATGTGACCGAGGCTGTAAAAATGGGCATCGTCGGCCCAGAGTTCAAAGACAAGCTCCTCTCAGCTGAACGTGCAGTGACTGGCTACAGGGACCCCTACTCGGGCAAGATCATCTCGCTGTTCCAAGCAATGAAAAAGGGTCTGATTCTGAAAGACCACGGCATCCGCCTCCTAGAGGCTCAAATCGCTACAGGGGGAATCATCGATCCCGCGGAGAGCATTCGCTTGCCGGTAGAGACGGCATATGAACGTGGCCTGTTTGATGAGGAAATGAATCAAATTCTCACTGATCCATCAGACGACACCAAAGGCTTCTTCGATCCCAACACGGAGGAAAATCTCACCTATTTGGGGCTGATGGAGAGATGCACGATTGACCCAGAAACAGGACTTGCCCTTTTGTTGCTGAAAGAGAAGAAGCGCGAGAGAAAGACCTCTTCAAAGTCATCTGTGCGTAAACGTAGAGTTGTCATTGTTGACCCTGAAACTGGCAAGGAAATGTCCGTCTATGAGGCCTACAACAAGGGACTCATTGATCACCAGACCTACCTAGAGCTGGCCGAACAGGAGTGCGAATGGGAGGAGATTACCAGCACGTCATCTGAAGGAGTTGTGAAATCCATGATCATTGACAGAAGATCCGGTCGTCAGTACGACATTGATGATGCAATCTCAAGGGGCCTCATCGACAAATCAGCTCTGGACCAGTACAGAGCAGGAACTCTGGCCATCACAGAATTTGCAGACATGTTGTCTGGAAACATGAGCGGCAGCAGATCGCGATCATCCTCCTTTGGCTCCTCATCCTCTTACACTTCAAGTCCAGTGCCCACCATAAAGACCCCTGCAACCACGTGGAATGATCCGACAGAGGAAACAGGCCCGGTGGCCGGCATCCTCGACACAGAGACCCTGGAGAAGGTGTCCATCACAGAAGCCATACACAGAAACCTTGTGGACAACATAACAGGTCAAAGGCTGCTGGAAGCTCAGGCCTGCACAGGAGGCATCATTGACCCAAGCACAGGAGAGAAGTTCGCAGTTGCAGATGCAATGGAGAAAGGCCTCGTGGATAAAATTATGGTGGACCGCATCAGCCTGGCCCAGAAAGCTTACAACGGCTTTGAGGATCCCAGAACGAAAACCAAGATGTCAGCCGCTCAAGCGCTGAAGAAAGGCTGGCTGTACTATGAGGCTGGGCAGCGATTCCTCGAGGTCCAGTATCTGACCGGTGGCTTAATCGAACCAGACGCCTCCGGCAGAGTCCAAATAGACGAGGCAGTGGCAAAGGGCACATTGGAGGCACGCACGGCACAGAAACTACGAGACGTCAGCGCGTACTCCAAATACCTCACATGTCCCAAAACCAAGCTGAAGATATCTTACAAGGACGCCTTGGAAAGAAGCATGATAGAAGAGGGGACTGGCCTGCGACTGCTGGAAGCCTCGTCCCAGTCTAGCAAAGGTCTTTACAGTCCCTACAGCATCAGCGGCTCAGGCTCGGCCACCGGCTCGCGGTCCGGTTCCCGGACCGGCTCCAGGTCGGGATCCCGCAGAGGGAGCTTTGACGCAACCGGATCCACCTTCACAACGACCTTCTCGTCCACCTCCTACGGTTCGCCAAGCTACGGCCGTCGGTACTGATGGACTCGCTTGGGATGATTCTCCAAGAGAAGGACACGAAAACCAAACCGCCAGATGCCTCATTCTCAGAAGAATGAAGACTCCCTGTATTCTGCTCTGCATGTGGTTGTTACAAAACTTACATTTGATTCTACACCTTAAGCAATTCACTTTACTGTATATTTCTACTTTATTTTTACATATACTGACATCTATGCTATGTTTCATCATATTTTCATATAAGCTTTGGCTGACATGTGTTTTCATTTAGAATATCCACAAAAAGTTTCATGTGTACATTTTTTGTCCAAAATTGCATCCACACTTGACGTTCTACCTGCTCAAATTTGATTAGCTTCATTGTCTCAAAGAGTGTTCGTTTTAGTCAATCCAGCTGTTCAAAACAACCAAATTAGATGAACCAACAGAACTATGATGCTGAAATAACTGTATATGTGTATATTTCTGAGCCTTAAAGGAAGTTAGATGGACGTATCCACTCTGCAGAGCAGAATAAGGAGTCACCTGAAGATTAGTAAATTGAAGAGTCTCTGCTTTACAAATGCCAAACGTTTGGTTTGCATTTTTTTCTCCACCGGGGCCACTGCAAGGAAGAAACTTTGCCAAAATCTCAACTCTGCTCCATTCCTAAAACTATGCGTAACTACAAATGGGAAGATTATGTTGCTGAATATGACCATAGGTACAAACTTGTGGTCTTTTCAACCCTGCGTTTCAAGTCTCTCAAACAAGTAAGTGAAGTGAAATATCCACTTTTCTCATATATTTTTTGCAAACACCAATGCCTTTATGTCTCTAATTATCTTTCCTGTTCATTTTGTCTCTTTTTCTAGACTGTTTTGAAATTCATCTCACCTGGGGCCCTTCCCTTGGACATCTTCCTGAACCAGCAGCATTGATTGGGAGGTATCTGCTGATACCTCGAGGCAGTGACCCATTCTGAAACTCTGCAATTAGTCTCAAGCTCGTCACAAGACCTGAACGATGCTTTGTAAGTGCCTGCAAATCTCCTTGACACCGTACAGTGGTGGGATGTTGAGGGCACGATAAGGTGGTGCTGTGGTGAATCTGTAAACTGACTGATGCATGCCTGGAGGAGAAATGGTAAAATTCACAATTACTCTGCTGTCAGTCTAACTGTCGAGTTCCAATTCAGATAAGTCAAGTCAAGTCAAGTCAAGTCAAGAAATTCTGGTTATCACGCCGGGCAGAAGTGTGTGTTTTGAATGTGTAATAGCTGTAAAATTTCACTGAATGTTTCCTTTCCCTTCGCTGGGATTCAAAACAGGATGGTAATATACTGTGCGTTATGTATATTGCTGTTAAGAGCACTATAACTGCAGAGAGCTATTAATTCATGTTTTGTTGAAAAAGATCCCTAAGCTTTGCCACCAGTCCCAGTATTTGTGTCTACCGCTGCAAACAATTGTTTTGATGACAATTTTCTCTTGTAAAGCAATTTTTTTTTTTCTGGTCATGTCCTTTTCTTACGTTTCTGCTTTGCATGATTTACTGACATTTAAAGGTGCAGAAATGACATAACTATAGCCATTAACACATTTGTTTTGGTATCACATCGCAAAAGGTTAGAAGGATGTATTTTACTGAGTGTTATCAAGCCTTGTTTGAACTGGTGTATTTATAATTCATGGTGGCAAGGAATTTTATTGTAACATCTAATGTAATGTAAATAAACATGGAAAGAAGTAGTATGTCTAGAGTGCAGCTTTTTACATGCATTGCAAAGCTCTGCTGGAACAAACCCCACTGTCAAAGGGTGCTGAAACCAGGGAACTTAGAGAAAACATTCATCTTAAAAGACCCCCTGCTCCCGATTGTTTACAACTGAATTTAACCAGTGCTTTGTTCAATTTTGTTTGAAACTACCTATGACAAAGCACTTGAGCCCCACTTCACCTCTCTTCATCGCAGGATTAATGCTGAACTCCTCATTTTGGACAATAGGAAAATTGTGCTTTTCACATAGATCCGTCACTTTGGTCACCCCTTTATCAGTCCTACCTTGAACATTATCATCTGCTTTCAATTCATTTCAATTTTATTTGTAGAGCGCAAAACTAAGGTCATAACAGAAGTTATCTCTATAGGCGCTTTTCAAGATGGAGCGCCTCCATAAAAAGAAACACGCAGAGACGAACATTTCCCCTTTTAACAACATTTGTGACATTTCACCTGCAGGATATTGATAACACCTGCATTTGGGAGACCTGTGATATTGTGGGAATGTCGTTTGATTTTTTTCTGTACTCAATTTGACTTGCAAATGTAATTATTCGCTGAAATAAAATTAAAAAGACGCCCCCATTTTCCTTTAAGTCTCCATCTTGACGGGAGGTGAATTTTCAATAAAATACATGCTCCGGTACTTACCAAAAGTTTGCCGTCCTGCACCTGAGGATTCTTAATGAACTATCCGTTGTGTCAAATGTAAACCTGCTCCGTTTCCTGTCAAAAACATCGCCCAAAAACTTGAATTATGCACCTGGACTTTCGATAACTGTCCGTCCATTTTGTCCAAATTGAACCTGCTCTGGTTCACATCAAACACGCCGCTAAAAAACTCCCATCATGCACCTGGTGGGTCGTCGATCATCCCGCGCTGACCTCCAATTGACCCCATCCATAGAGATCACCCGTGGGCATCGTGACTCCGGGCTCCCACGGACACTCCAATGGTCGATTAGCACTGCATTTCGGTGCTTGCTTTCCATCTCCCGGCTCGGAAATGTCGCCCTCCAAGGACGGACCGCCAGCAGGGAGGCGCCTCATGCTCCAATGCGACTGCTGCTGCAATCACTCACCGCGGTGCCACTGTCATTCCCGCTGCTGCCAGCGGGGCGACCACCACCCCCGCCGGTCCCAGTTGAGAAACCCCCGAAGGAGGGTCGCCCGCCGGCGGGGAGTGGACGTCGTGGAGCGGCCACCGCCCGGTGCTGCGCCACCTGGTCCAAACTTCAGCTCGGCGGCCACAGGTGGGTCCTCCTTCGGTCTCCCGGGGGGGACCAATTCCGCTAACGCCACCGGCCTCCAGGGGTCAACGAGCCTCCCGAGCGGAGGCACGGGGATGGGAGCGGGACCTGATGCCGGAGGGCTCGGTGGACAGCCGTTGCCTGAAGCCCCGTTCGGTAAGTTTCATGACGGGGGCTATATTCCATTTGTTCTCATTAGCATTCATTTTCTCTTAAGCATCAGAATCTTTGTCCGAATATTACACGGTAAGTAGATTCTAGTGGGAAATCTGAACTTTGCGAATGTGATTTTATGTGCGCATCCCACACAAGTAGGTTGTTTATCAATGAAAAATTATGATTAGCAGCGTTTAACGACCACTAAACAGAACAGAATTCGTGTTTTGTGTGAAGTAAATTTTCCCGCCGATGCAAACGCGTACACACGCACACATAGCTAATGAGAGGAACGATGGATAGTCAGAAAAAGTCACATATAAAGGTCTACTAAGTAAATAAACAAAAAGAGACAATAGATGAGCATTTATATTTATGTAATAATTAACTAATACTGTGCAGGACGTGCAGCTTTATGCACGGTGTGGAATTTGACGCTGCACAGATTTCGCAACTAAACAGCTACTCACTATTTGAGTAAAATGTTTACACTATCTATTTGCACTTAATTACAGATTTTCCAGATCAAAACTGATTTCTGGAACTTGAGTAAAAAAAATTGAAAGCTAAAGCTAATCTTACTCGAGCACAATTTTTTGGCTACTCAAGCTACCTCTGGTGACAATGCAATAGATTGCAAACATGATAATAAAAACTGCTTTCTTTGTTGAGATGTTTTCTGATGTGCAGACACCCCCATGTGGCCGGAGTTCGGGCTGGGGGGCAGTGTGACTCTGTTCCCAATCCCCTCCCCGACTCCCCAGCGAGGGGCAGCCATCCTGATGTTCAGGATGGACAACGTCTTAGTCAGGCAATTGCTTTGCAGTTTGGCAGCAGCAGCCCCAGGCGCTCCTCCTCCTGGTCCTCCTCCACCTCCTCCTCCCTTCCACCCAACCCCTCCTCCCCCGCTTCCTCCATATCCTTCTATTCTGTCTCCACTACTGGCTCTGCTCCTTGCGGTAAGTCAGAATACTCCCAAGTACAATGTCCCAGCGCCATCAAGGTGCTTGAGTGAAATTTACTCATCTTCTCGTGTTTCTTAAAGGCTGCTTTTGGGTTGTGGAGGTCACATCATCAGCAGCTAGTCCAACATGAAGGTAGGAGGACTCCAGGTCATATGCATACATCACCGCATCTCCCCTCTCAAGGATTAGATTGTTTTTGGTGTGACACAATAAGCATTTCATAAAGAGAAGATAAAGAAAGTCAGCCCTGAATTGCTCAAACTGGAAATGCTCTTTATGTTTAATTTTTGACCAGTTACATCTTGTTTGTAATAGCAAACACTACATGGAAGATTCCTTTGTCACATCTGCCCCCCACTCTCTATCTCTCTCTCTCCCCCTGCCCCCTCCCTCTCTCTCCTAGACACGACTTACCACAGTCCTCAGTATTCAGGGGAGTATTTGAGCTGCCAGTGGGAGCCACCAAAGCAGCCATAAATAAGTCTTCTGTGGCTGTGTGTCAAATTAAATGTTCCCCTGTTGGTTTATGTTCACCTATTCTCTATAGTTACTAATGTCAGTGCATCACACACTCCCGTTTATCCTCATGTGGAACCTTCCTAAAATCGACCACTAGGGGGAGTAAAATCATTTTTCACCAACATTGTTCCAGAACATAATGGGAGCAGATGCAGCATGTTCCATAACTGGTTACATAAGTCAGGAATGCCAACTTGCAGGATGTCCTAAGTGTCTTAGGCTGCGCCTGCCAAATCGTTTTTCATCCTGAAATCGTTTTCTCGTGTTCACCTCAGGCGTGGACGAAAGCTCCCACTGAAAAAGTAATTTGGGAGGTGACATCCGCTAAATGCTACTTCTGAAACTGCATTCATGTCTGAAAATTGTGAAAATCTTTTTGTAGACGCAGCAGTGTGCTTTGACCGACCCATTTGGATGTTCAGAATAAAGTTGTTTTTTTTGGAAATGTCAACAGTATTGAAACCTTTTGAGACACAGATTTAATGGAAAATACTTGCCTGATGGGCCAAAGGCGAGCGGACAGGACGGATGGAGAGTCAGACGGAAGCAGACAACAAGTGAGCCAGAAGGATTGAAAGAAATAAAGGAAGGAAGCAGCCGTTCAGGCTGACACCCTGTAAACAGCCTCTCCTACCAGACAAAACAAGAGAAAACAAGCAAAACAGCAGCTGGGAAAACCACAGGTAAAAATGAGCGCTGAATCACAGGAGGAGTGAGCCGCATATATGATGTAGACGATTTTTCCAGTGTTGCTTCCAACTATTGTGCCTCTGCCAGTACGATTAAGTGTTTATGTCACCGGACATGAAGCTACAAGTACAAGTGTGAGCGCCTCCCTGCTGCTGTCAGCTTGGTGATACTAAACATCTCCACCACTCTACAGACTCCAGCACGTCGAGCTTTAGGGTGTGTCGGGGCCCCAGAAACTGCAGGATGTTGCAAAGGTCAAATCCAGGCGACCTTAAACATATTTGAACACAGGCCTCCCTCGGATTTGTATTATGTTGTGTGCCTTTCATCCTGTGTTGGTCTCCTCTGCTCCTTTCCCCCCACCTGGATTTCTCCTGACTGAATAAAATCCACCCATATAGGAGATGTCTGATCACCAGGTCATTATTTACGGCTTCTCTGAATTCCACCTCAAATCAAAAGTTGGGTTGTAGCACAGCTTTGCCCGCCATCTGCTGCCAAGCTGCTCCCACCCCACCCCAATACTGCAATAGTACTTCTCTCCCTTGTGCTT
>OMPJ01026026.1:3241-19631 GCA_900312935.1 Carapus acus
TGAGGAATATTTCGCTGCCGTCACCGTGCCGGCCTAGTCCAGGTCTCTCTGTCTAACTGCCTCTTCAGAGATCTCATCTTTGTCCTCCACCTTGACAGTGTGAACAGCCAAGCGGCTAACATGACGCCTCTCTTGCTGGACCACTGTGGGTTGTGACAAATGAACACGGTTAACCCCCCTAAGCCTCCACGACTTTCACTTAATGCTTGGAGGGGATTTTGCAGGGATGCACCCTCACTCCAAAATGTTTCAGAAGAGGCTTCGGGTGAGATTAGGACTTCCTTCTTTTGTTTTTTTCTTGAAACCGAGAGAGGCCGGGACCCACTACAGAGAAATTCTGCCTATTAGGTGGAAACTACAGCCTGCCTTGCAAGTTGTTCAGCTGTAATGACTGTGTGAGGCGGAATTCCCGATGGGAGCAGGTCCCGTAACACTTGGGGAAACTTTGAAAGACTCTCGATAACATAAGTCTGGTGTTATGGCGTAACATTAGTCCCTGCTCTTTTTAGAGCCATCCTGCTTACCTGTGAAGAACAAAATGAGATTTAACTAAGTGTGTCCAATGGCATCATTAACTGAGACATTAGTGTGGAGGGGCGGGGTGGAGACACACACAAACACACATTAGCTGCTCCTGTGTTGCACTTTTCAGCATAGGGAAGGTATTTGTGAGGTCAGAACTGCTCTCTGTTATAACTTGGGCGCGACCGCATCAAAAAGCAAAGCAAAACAAAAAAAAAACACCTGAACCGCATCAATTCACGGATGTGTTGACATCTTTAGTGGCACCATTGCTGGATAATGTGTGGAAGCCCTCATTACACCGCCGAGGGGGAACCTATAAATCAAGTGGCTCTGCAGCACCTCCTAGGGGCAGAATCCTTTGAGCTGAAGTGATAAAAGTTGAAGCGAATGCACCAGGGAAGAGACTGACAGATGACGAACGTCAATATTTATAGTTCGGCTGTTGACACCCAGCAGGTGGGAAGCTGTGCGCCGCTCCGCACGATCTAAACAAGACACGTCGTCCTGCTTGGTGATTTGCTGTGAGCGCTCGGCGCGAAAACACACACCGCTGATCAGACTGCTGATCAATCTGCAGTCCCAAACACTGCAGCGTGCTTTCCTCAGAAATAGCTCAGATCACATTCGCTCTAAAACAGCGTGTGTCCAGATTGAAAATGTGCATGAGGACTACGGGGAGCTGCTTGTTAAAGTGAATTTCTCCTCATATTTTCACAGTTCAGGGTGGAAAATCCTATGTATTCATTTTCTACTCATGAATGTTATAAGTGAGGTAGTCATTGCAAATGTTAGATAGGAGTGTATCCACGGAGCCAATCACAATGTTTGATGGCTGGGGCTCTGGTCGATTGGCAGATGGATCCTTGATGGATGAATTGTTGGATATTTCCTCAGGATTTTTCTTCAGGAAACTTTTATTCATGTTCTTATATGAGAGGAAAATGGTGTCAAATAACCAGATAGAACCCACTTCCACGCAAACACTCACCACATATGAAATTGTGAGTTTTTTCATGTAATAGCGGCGCGCACGTGTCACCATTACCCACCTACATACTGGCCGTCACATTCTCACAAATTCGTATTTCAATTTTTATTTCTATATCTGCCACAGGCAGATGATTGCACCATATCGTGCTGCAAATCATAAAGTAATCAGACCCATCAGTCCGCTGAGACAGGCCACCATATGCTGTGGAACGTTGAGAGGAGGGAAGGAAGGGAGGAGGGGAAGAAGAGAGGAAGGGAGGGGGTGGACCTGGACCTCCTCTCAATCCAAACCGTACGGCAGCTGGCTCACTAATCACTCTCTGCATTCCAGCAAAAGGTAACAGTGATCAACACCCACTGAGAGGAGTGTGTGAGCCTTGAGTACACACGACTCTGCCGGGAATTCATGATCTTAACCCTCCACCTTAGAATAGTTCAGTTCTTCCTTGTGAGATAATGGAATCGAGAGAAAGAAGTGGAGCATCACCGGCGGCCCCGCGGGCTGTCGGGACGCACTGTGGTAGACTACTCTCACACACACACACACACACACACACACAGTGAAGGATAGAACTTATCCTACACCGAATGGTCGAGGCGGTCAGTTTGAGATGTGTTTAAACTGGATTTCTTCTCGACGGGAGCTTTATCTTTACATCTGGGAATTTGGACCTTGGAAATCCCAAACTTTTTAGGTTCTTGAGAGCCAGAGGAGCTGAGCACTGAAGAGGGTTTTTTCTTTTTTTTTTATTTTTGTAAGCTTTCATTAAATTGCCACCTGGGGATTCAGTGACATTGACCTTTTCAGTTATTTTTTAAGGAGAAAGGTCCTTGTGCCATTCTCTCGATAACATTCTGAGCTTCCATTGTTCCTCACTTTCACATCATAATTATGTAATCATGTGCTTATAAATATTGTTTATTGCATCTTACTCCTGTTCAGCTAAACTATCCCCTTGCTGCTAAAACACTGAAATAGGGATAAACAAATGTAAATCTCCTCTTATTTTGTCTTACGTGCATACACTACCGTTCAGAAGTTGAGGAACATTCCAATTTTTTGTTTATCATTGAAATTCAAGCCGTTCAAGTTCAGTGAATGGCTTGAAATAGTAAACTGGCACAGGTGTGAATTGCCACATGTAAAAAAAAAAGAAAAGACAAGAAAAAAAGTAAGATTGACCAAAACTGTGTTCAGCTGTCCTATCTGCTGAAGTTGATAAGTCAAGAGTTTAGAATACATTTTAGTTTCTAAATTGCTATCATGATCTTGCGTTCAACTTCAATTGTTTATTTGCTCTATGCTTTCATTTCAGTGAACACTAAGACACTGAACTACAAAATGTTCTTTGAAATTCTGGAAAAATTGGGCTGTTCTACAACTTTAAACCAGTAATGAACATTTCCAACTATGTACGTTACTTCTTACTTATTTTCAACTCAACGTGTCTATTTTGATGCAGCAACTGTGGACTGGGATGAAGAAAATTGAATTCTATCTTTGCTTAACCTCCCCGGGCCCTGTCGTCCCCACCAGTGCTCTTACCAGAGTTGCAGTCATCTCCGGCAAAGCCTTCCTGGCAGACGCAGAATCCCTCCTTACAGATTCCCTTCTTGCTGCAGTTGTTGGCGCAGTAGACCAGCGAGCAGTCCTCGCCTACATACCCGGGCCGACACTGGCATGTCCCATTGAGGCACAGGCCCTGGTCGGAGCAGTCATTGAGGCAGCGACCCACCATGCAGTCTTCGCCAGTAAAGGACTCCTCGCACACGCACTCCCCATCGATGCACAGGCCGCGGCCCGAGCAGTCGGACGGGCAGCGTGGCTCTGAGCAATTCTCTCCGCCAAAGTCGCGGTCGCACACACACTCGCCCTCCACACAGATGCCCTGGCCCGAGCAGTCGTCTGGGCAGCGCGGCTCTGAGCAGTTCTTGCCACCCCAGCCCTCCTCGCACACGCAGCCGCAGTGTTCGAAGCTGAAGCTGCCGTGTCCGCTGCAACCAGGCACAAAATCCATGTGTCCTGTGGGAAAAGGTCAAAACATGAATGGTCTGGAATGAGGGGGTTGCGGTATGAGTTAGGGCTAAGGTTAAGGTTAAGGCTAGGGATAGGGTTAGAGTTAGGTTTAACAAAAAACAATCAGGTCTGGCCTACAATCCGGTCTGGAAAAACACATGAATACCAAAAGTGACGTCCCATCAGTATGGGTGAACGATAAAATGCGATAAATCACTAACAGACTCATTGCCACTTTTGTATTGTCAAAACAACAACACAGTCGCCATTTCCTCTGTTTTATCGTGTGTTCATTGAATGTCGCGTCGCGAATCTCAGGAGACAATTTCATCTCTTTCCGTCCTCATAATCCCTCATCTGAAATAAACCGATTTATAAATTAGAACTCATATCAGCCTGTGTGGTGTTTTTGCATTTTATTTTTGCATTTTTTTGTCCAGGGAACATCGGAGGAGTTCATTTGCTAGCAGCTCGGTTCAGAGGAAGCACCAGTGTAGCTCTGGCCTCCTCCAGAGGACAAGCGCCTGACCTGATTAATTACATTCCAGAATTTACATATTTATGAGGCGCTTTGCTTCCTTAATGTTGTGAAAACATTCAGCAGATTTGACTGACTGACTTCCTGCCTGCGCCACAGGGCTTTGGCCTTCGCTGGCACACACACACCCATCCTATCTCCTCTTAATTCTACAAAGTTTGGGGGGTTCATCGCTGTTACGGGGGAGTTCAGTCTGGATTCATCTGTTCTGTTTGTGTAGAAGTATAGAGCTTTCCGTGTGTGCGACACTGGGAAAACACAAGCACACCTCACTGATTGGAATTGATTCAACCAGACTAGCCCACTTAATGGGAATATTTGTCTGGCTTGATGTAACTAACGGAGAAACAAACCCTGGCTTGAAGTGGTTGTGACAGTTTCCTCTGGATAGACACAAAAACCTTGTTTGTGCGGCACAATCCTGTTTTGTATGAGACTGTCATATTACAACTACAACCGTCTGAGCATCTGCCCACTGTAAATCAAAGTGAACGCGGCGTATACTGTATATGCTGTTAACAATTGAAATTAGCAAACAGCTCCACCAGAAAAGGAGGAAGAATTTATTCTCGCTTTCCTAAATTGCCATTTTGTCCTCACTTCTCATTGAGTTCTTCAGCTTGGAAGGAAGTTAATCGCCCACCTCGCCCCACTCTGACCAAGGTGAGGCCTTCTGAATAAAAACATCTGAAGGGGGATGAGGGTGTCAGTGGAGCCACAGCCTTTAACCATATAACCAAATTCGCACGACTCCTCCCAGGAGTCTCTCCGTGCCTGCAGCCGCCTTGCATCTTTCTACACTCTGCATCTCCTGAATAGTGATCAAACATCTCAACCCCGCCGGAGCCAAGGCCTCCCCTCCGCTCTCGCCCTCGCCCTCGAAACTTCATATTCCACAGCAAAACTTTCAACAATCTCATACAACTCTTCTGCTGCATAAACGCCACCACACTTTGTCCTGCGGCACCTGATTTTTTTAATATTATTACTTTTTTTACTCACAAAGCTGCCAGCATGATATGAATGCTGCCCCTGGTAAGACTTTACCCTGGGAGCAGACTTTTTAAAAGAGGTGGCCTGAGGTTTGATTCGTGGCGCGCGTGTGTAAACATAAGCAGCGTGTGGAAGCTGCAGCAGCGCTTTGGCCTCACCCACGACTGAGTTCTCCCCGCAGCAGCCTGGAGCACCGCACTGCGCCCGGAGCAGCGAGACCTCGCGCTCCAGCATCTCCACCCGGCTGGCCAGCTGCTGGATGGTGGCCGACGACGAGCAACCACAGGCCGCCTTGGGGATGTGGATGCGGTGCGTGAATGTTACCTAGGCAACAGCAACAAAAAACAAAAACAGCAGGGTGAATCCAAGTCGCATTAGAATTGAGATTCCAGGTGTTTCCTACTGTCCCGCATGAATTGCGAAGAGGCTCAATTTTTAGTTTTCAGGGGTTGTGGGGCAGAAAAGAACTCACTTGTTGTGGATCCGAGCCAAAGTCAATACTTTCGAATACTGTGGAGAAGTTCATTTATTTCAGATATTCAATTCAAGAAGTGAAACTCTCACATTACAGATTCATAACACGAAGGAAAATTTTCAATTTGCTCATGGCTCATGAAAACCCAAAATTATGCGTCTAGAAAATTTGAATATCACACAAGACCATTCTTTTCTTTTTTTTTTTACCATTGTCAAAATTATGGCAAATTGAGGCTTAAAATATCTGAGTACAGGGAGTTTCACTTTTAGGATTCAAATACTGAAACAAATGAGCTTTATCACTTTGTCATTCATTGTCGAATGCTAAGTTACCCTTGAGCAACACATTTCTCCCTCAAATGGAATCAAATTATGTCTCGTACAGGATTGTAAGGAAAACACAAAATAGTTACGTGATAAATTCTAAAAAATCTATCAAAATGCATTTGGTGGGCAAATTACAGAATAATTGTAACAGGTAGGAGGGCCATCTTTGTCACTTAAGATCTTTTTTATGAATGAATACTGAAACATCATCACCAACCAACACCTGGACGATTGTACAGTAAATCAAAAAAAAGAATCGCACAGAAAAACAAAAAGTAAGTAATAATACATAAAAAAAAATGTAGGAGCGTGATTCTCTGCAGTGCCCTCTGTCTTGACATTACCCAGAATGCACAGCAATTTCAATGACGAGCGTCTGACACAGATGTGAGACTTTTTTTCCTTCAGCACATAATAAACATTACACGATGAGCATCGTCACATTACCATTGACCGTACACATCGAAAAGCAAGAATCGAGACGCCAGACATTAAACCTTTCTCCTTGCTTGAACGTCAGAGGTAGGTGGAAAAAACAGGACTTTAATTAAACCCTGTGATTCACGCACTCACGCACGCACTCACGCACGCACACACACACACACGTACTGTAGCTAGCAGTTTATATTCACAGTGTTTGATGTGCCGTAAAGAGGCATTGCTTGGAGTATTCTAATCAAACTATGCTTTTGAGAAACACAAGCACAGAACGTATTTCGGCTGTGTGCATTGGGTTGTTGTTAGCTTTGAAGGAAAAGAAAAAATGGTAAGCGTGCGCAGCTTCTTTATTCAAGGTTTGGTCAGCCTTCAGTCGCCCGAGACACAAAGCTGCTGCCCCTGTGCTAACTCTTTCTCGGGGACGAGAACTCATCAAAGCCTGTTGGCTGACGACCAAGTTCATTTTTCGCAACGGTGTTAAAGCTCTGTTTTAATTATATTTTTACAAGTCCCGCTCCCTAATGATCCAGGCTGTGCGGCTTGTTATAGAGGATGGGGACGAGCTGGATGGTTTTAGGATAATGAACTTTTATCTCACATTCGGTCCCTTTGCTCCACAGCTGTTCAGCCACGGTTATTTTTCACTTGATCTCATTTACTGTTCCCACATCGCTCACTTGTACGCACTTATTTTTGTATTTGTTTTGGTTAGTGTTTGGTTAGTAACACTCAACAGTCCAAATATCACATATTAGTCAAGTCAGGTCAATTTTATTTGTACGGCGCCAAATCATAACAGAAGTAATCTCATTAGTCTATGAAGCAACTCATCAAAGTAGCATCAGATTCTCACATTTCCAAAGCTACACAGCCTTGGAAACATCTGCACGTGGCAATTTAAATGAGAATCTATGGCGTCATCATAATCTACTGCACCAAGCACTGCTTGTGACATGAAGCAGGGTTTAGAGTACATCTAAGTGAATTAGACATACAAAACACAAAACAAACATTTACCTGCACATATATGTGCTTGTGCATTTATACATATGTGTATATACACATACAGTCACTGATAAACACACACATACACGCACACACACACAAATGTGTACATATGTGTGCGGAGATACCTTCTGTGTATTGTGGTGAATTGCATTTTCACGATTTGAAATCATTTACATTTTGTAATTCCTCATTCATTGGATGTGTCGGCAGCTGGACTGAGAAGTATTACGAGAATAAAATTGTTTACATGTGCCCAAAGCATACGCACACACACTCATACATACAGACATACAGTAGATGCTGTATATTGAATTATAACTGAGCAAGATTGTCTTCCCTGTAGCTTGCTGCATAAAACTTTGGAAATACACCTGAAAATGTACTTGAGTGCAGTAGGATTGGCCCACCTGGCTGTCAGCATCCATCGTCTGCTCTGTGTACTCTGTCGGGATACTCGGTCCCATCGGACCCTCCATTGGAGGTCGTGACCCAAGCGCAGCATGAGAATCTTGGAGACAAACACAACACTTTCAGATCCACTTAACACTGAAGGTGTGGGCAGGCACGAGGGGGTGCAGGCAAGCAATTTAACCACGTCCAGGCAGCAGCAGCTCCAGCCAGCCAGGCCAAAATCGCTGTGGCAATATCAAACTCAATCATTCGTGGGGGGTGGGCGACACTCACCTGGAGCCGGCGGTGGCACTGAAGCATCCAAGTCGACGGAGCACAGCGACTCCACAGGGACGTTGATGTTGTAGACGTGGTTAAAGACCACAGCTTGCTCTCTCACAGTGTCGTTACCCGGAAAAACAGGAGGGGAGGAGATAGAGGGGGAGGAGGAGGACGCCTGATCCTGGCTGAAGGTCTGCCGCCTTACGCGGGTGGTGCGCACCAGCTTGCTCTCAACTGCCGGAGCAGCACAGGCGGCCCCCTGGGGAAAGAGAGTCTACATTGAATGAAAACGTCCTGCAGAGGGGAATCTGAATCCCGGCTTCCCCACAAGTCTACTTGCGAAAGAATAACGCAACAGCCACTCCTCTACCAAATTGAAGCTGAGGGAAAATCCCTCTGTGTGGCAACGAAACAATAGACAAAGTTGGCAGAAATAAGGTGTTAGTCCAACAGCAAAATCTTCACCACCACAGAAAGGAATGTCAACCAATTGAGAGGTTGCTAAGTATGGCTAAATTTGCATTTCGCTCCTTTTGCACAAATGAACTCCCTCCATCTGAAGCAGGAGTCTTTCACTCAAATAAACCTGGTTCTTGAGCCGGAGGCCACAGGCTCAGCGCTCACAGGCCGCGGTAAACAACACCACTCACCGCAATCCACCCGAGTTTGGGACCCCTGATCTAAAACCATGTTAGTTTTGCAAAGGGTTTGATTCCACGGTGGTGCTTGAAATACATTTTATTGTGATAACTCCATAAAACCATCAGCAAAACTATTAGACAAGATGTGCTAAATATCATAATCTCGACAAAAACAGTAACATACTTCAGCTCCAGTATATCCCTGACATCCAACACCTCATGCATCTTAGATATACATGAAATTAAAGACATAGAACAAATGTAATAACTAAAAAAGCCTGGTATTGGATTAGTAAACTTGCAGAGCGAGAGAGTGCAGGTAAATATTTCAGATAAAATGAATCCCAAGAGTGTGTGAGCCCTGCGGTGAGTAATCACACAGATTTATTCACATTTCTTGTTTTTACCTGCAAAGCAACAAGCAGAGCCACAACCAGGATCCAGCCTGTCCTGGACACACGGGCCCACTTATGGAACTTTGCCAGAGGCATGCTGGGAAACAGAGATGATCGTGCCTTCAGATCACGAGCACGCACGTACACACACCTGTGGAAGGACGGGAGGTGAGGGAGAGAAAGAGTATTTAAGCATGTGACAGTTTTGAAACGCAGCTGTGTATTTGGGTTGATTGATAAGTTCTGAGGCAAATGACATGGGATGTGTGTGCCATATTGACACACTATCAGCATCAGGATCATTATTTTTGTTATTGGCATCAAAGGAAGAAAGGGCCTCTTCGTGTCAACACTATCATTGTTATCATCTTTGTCACCATGCAAATAAGAATGGTTCATGAGGGTGGGGGACTTTTTTCCAGCGAAAGCAGGATTGCGGATCCAGTTTCCAAAGCTATACACCCTTGGAGACATTTGCACATGGCCATTAAGACTAGACAACGTTATGTCCAGATGAATCAGAGTCAGAATCATTGAGGAAGAGACAGTAAATACAGATGAGAAGTTCAACATCGGCTTTGCTTGTCTTGTGCGCCAGACATTTGCAAGGAAAGACCTGCACAGTGCCCTAGAGCAGTGGTCCTCAACAGCCGGGCCGCGGACCCAGGTTCATGGGTCGGTAGACACCGGGTCGCGGGGACATATATAGAACTTAGGCGATTCTAAACGATGTTTTATTTTGGGAAATGACCGGATCCTCTCCGTCACATTTGTCCACGACTCGCTTTTGACGCGTGTTAAGGTGCTTGCCTCAGTCACATTTTACCTCATACCTACCTCTGGTCCCGAACCTTGGTACAGAACCAGCTGGCTGCTAGCTTGCCAGGCTAGTGCGTTCAGCAGTTACAAGCCGCCCGGGCACGTACACACACACATTGAAACAGCGACGGAGGCTTTCTTTAGCCTGCGAGCTGGCACTTTGTTTCCCTCCGAACTCTCCACAACCGTACGGGCAATAACAAGGATCCTTTTCCATGAGAACATGCACCTTGGACGGCTAACTCTGCCATGCTGCACCACTTTTCAGCGGGAGAATCACACACACCTGGCGCCGTTCCCGGGAAAATCCCGGCGACAGCGACCGCCTACGTCATTTCCGCTGAGTATTCAAAACACCTGGCCGGTTCGTAAAAATATCTTCTGATACAGAACCGGTCCGTGGCGCGATGAGGGTTGGGGACCACTGCCCTAGAGTGTCCCACAGCGTCATGGAGTCACGAAGGGATTTTTTTGCCACAAAAAATACAAAACAAAACCAAAAAAATGTTTTTTTTCTATCCACTGTCTCACACTTTTTATGTGTGTGCTGGTAATCCAGTGAATGGTGTCTGTCGCTCCGAATGGGTGAATGGAAAGAAAAATACTGGCTGGTAAGAGGAGAGTGAGAGAAAGAGAGAGAGAGGGAGAGAGGTGGACTCTCGCTGGAACATCGCGGCGGGTTTACGTAGCAATGCGCTGAGCGTTTGATCCGTCCACGGGGGACGGATACAGAAAATTGCTTGGGGAGACGAGCTGATGGAGGGATTTCAGCTAGGGTGGGGCGGTGAAGGGTACAGCTGTAATCCGCTCCCAACTGACAGACCAAGTGAGTGCGTGAAGACTTGTGAAAAAACACTCACAGACATACACGCACGCGCGCGCACACACGCACAGACACACACACGGGGATCAATGCCACACACAGAGGGATGTGATGTGGCGGCTTCAACCACAACAGCAGACCAGAGGGCAGAGTGCACCAAAAAATACTGCAATGTAATAAATAAAAGAAATAACATTGCAAACACACACTACCACAGCCTTACTGTATGTGACAGATAGTATGTTATTGTGAGCAGCCCTAGATGTGCGCACGCATGCGCGTGTGTGTGTCATGTCCTATTTGTCGTGCCTCCCACAATGCTTTGTGTGCGGCAGGGACCTGACCTGCCAGAGGCCCGCAGGTGGAGGCGGGCGAGGGGCCGAGCATCCATTCCATCTGGGTGTCAAACATGATCAAGGCAACAGGCTGCGGATGGGTTGCGCACGGGGGAGTTTCGCAGCTGACATAGTGGAGGCGAGAGAGCTGCGCAAGCGTGTGTGAGTGTGTGTGTGGAGGTATTATTAAAACATACTGACTTGTTTCTACTCAGTCTGATGCCGAAGGAAAAAGCAATTATTTGTCTGTTTATGTGTATCTGGGCCCAGCTGCACTTGAATTGAAGCCTTTAGCATGGCCAGACTTAGTTTTGTGTGTGTGTGAGTGTGTGTGTGTGGGCAGAGGGGTTTTAAACAGCAGCTCAGCTCACAAAAGCTTGGACTGAATGACCTTTTTATCATGTGGCAGCTGATGGTGACAGAGTGAATCCCTCTTTGTAGGAGCCTGATGGAAGCAGACTCACCTCAAGCAAACAGCGCCTTTGATCATATAAGAGGAAAACTGCCTATTTGCACATAAACAACATCCGTGTGGGTGTGTGGGTGTGTGTCCTTGTCTCCTTCAAAGGAGATGTTTACAAAAGTGATGCACACTCCATGTCTTCCACTTCTTTTCCATGGCACGCCAGTTCCTCCTGGCCTCTGAGCATCCATCACCAGGGGACAAAGATAGACTACCTGGATATATGTGTGCGTGTGTGTGTACCTGTGTGTGTTCCCTCAGCAGAAACACTCATGTTACTGCTGCTGACAGATGGTGGATCATAAAGCACGTTGGAGGAGAAAAATGGAGTGCGATACACAGCGATCGACGCCGCCTCCTGCTAATGCTTTCAAAAAACGACTTTGGCCTTGATGGAATCGTCGTCGGCCCCTCTCAACTTCCCATGTGCCTGATAAATGTCCCGTTGCAAAATGACGTGTCCTGCCCAGCAAAGACAACGCCAAGGCAACCTACAAGCTAAGGAAGAGAGGAGAAAAAATAAAGAGATAGAGGAGAGGAGAGAGAGAGAGAGAGAGAGAGGGAGAGAGGAGCAGCTCAGTTGTGAGCTAGAGATCGCCCTGATATACCGGGAAAGCTAAAATGACAACAAACATTCTGACAAATCGACAAGCATTCGTTTCAATTCCAACAGCTGTGAAAGATTCAAGTGTCTTTAATAATCCATGATGCAAAAAATGTTTTTGCTGTCTGTGCGTGCGTGTGTGTTCGTGTGTAGAGGACTTTTGCCGTTGCGCTACATAACCTGAACAGCTTTCTCACAAAATCTCTACCTACAAAGCAAAGGCCTAAACATTAAACCTTTGGAAAGTTCTTTTCTACCCTCAACAGATTATTGTGATAGAGAAAAAGACCTCTCATCTCTATTTTAAGAGAGGACTACTTAAGATAATATGATATAAAAGTTAGGAGAATCTTGAAGATACAAGATACAAGATAGCAAGAACATGATCAGGCACAAGATGTGCAGTAAAAAAAAAGTGGCAGTAGATGCTGTGAGCGTGTACGCCCTAGAAGTTGGACCATGTCTGAGGAGAAAGAGGATTATCTGGAGTGAGTTGGAGTAAAACACAGTCAATATTAAATATTTTAAGACGAGGAATTACTTTTATTTTGTAAGCTCAGTTACACCTGGCTGTTCAGGGGCAATTATTATGCTGATGTGGCCCTCAGTGAAAATAAACTTGACGTTCCCTGGTCATTGCTCCTTTACCTAACAGGAGACTGATGACAGATTCTCACTTTATATGATTTTAACTGTAAAACAATCAACAATCATCTCATCCGCACTTGTGAGAAAAAGGAAGTAAATTTGTCTTGTGTGATACAAAGGAAAATGAGAAATTTCATTAAATGACGGGCAAATATAGAAAGCACGCCATCATAATGATATGTAGCTTTTCCCACCGTGGCTCGTGGAGAAAACAGATCGCAAAGACGGGACTTTTGATGTCAGGTCACGAGGCAAACAGACGCCCGCGGGCCTTTTTCTCTCAGGGTTTTCACGGAGGCTCAATTAAGTGGAGGCTCACTCACTCAGGGGGAGGATAGTCTGCACGCTTCAGGCACCCACGGCCTGCTTCACTGCTGCCTCCTCTCCAGCAGAGAGAAAACAAACACCCACACCACACACATACACATATCACAAACACAAAAGTTTATCTGACTGCACTAAAGAAAGCAACGGTACCATCAAATTGCCTTACAAATGCCATATTTGCCTGTGGACCACATGTAGACACCCACACACACCCACACCCATATACACACACAGAAATTCAGTTGCCACCGTTTCCTTTTCACGGCCTGTGTTGATGTTATTCGTTCTTAGCTGAGTGGGCCGAATGGTAAAGCATGTGTTTGCCTCGCTTGTTTGCAACCCGCAAAAAAGGGCGATTACGATCACAGCTGAACAAATAATCCTGTCTCTTCGGGCATCAAAGACCGATTTGATCGTTACGGCGCACAGCATGAAACATTTGCTCTGATAAGACACGTCTACGATGTGCAACAAAAAAAACTGCTACAACGTCACGAAAATGCGACAGAGGGAAATAAATTTCTCTGTATTAAGCTTAAACTACCACTGCCTCTCTGGTGCTACCCTCTGCTCTGAGTTGAAAACATACTTTTTATCACCTCGTTGTTATCGCACGGACTGAATTGATCAACTTTTTTTCTTAATCTTACATCTTCTTCATCATCCTCTGTAATCCATGATGTGGTTCGGAAGAGGATGCAGCTGATATGAAAAGCAGAAATTAATCTGAAAACTCGTTCACAGATCGGGCTGTGAGATTAGACCACAGAAAATCTGTGCTCGAATTTTTTATCTATTTTTTTTCCGTTTTTTTGTTATTATGCGCAGTTGTAAAATGATGTAAATACAGAGCCAGATAACACAGCGAGCAGATAGCTATGCAGCGGCTGTGATTATGTAAAGGATGTAGAGATGAAGACGAAGCTGAGTGGGGAAGAGGTATAGTGGAGGGTGGTAAATGACATCGCCGTCAATCAGATCCTGGCAGATCATTCCAATGTTAGTAAATAACTGTGACATACAACAAAACTCCATTCCATCATTAGCGCCGTTTGCGTGATTCTCGAGGGGCGAGCTGACATTCAGACGCCCGTCTGTTGAACGTCCCAGCTCTCTGCCAGCAGGCGGACATGAAAAGGCAGGGGAGACATTTTTCCAGACACCCGCAGACTTCGAGCAGAGGATGCAGCAGCTGGATGTCGGCCAGTGTGTCGCACCTGCTGATGAGGTGCCGCACAGGGCTTCTCCGTTTGGGCTCTCGTGACTGATCGCCTCCCAAGCACGACGCGGGAGACTGTGGCGGCTGTGGCTGCAGCCCAGCCTCGACCTTTGACATGTCTGATGTGAGCTGTCAACCATCCAAACCCTCACCGCCCTCCGCCTCAGCGGCTGAGGAGGATGCGTCACATGTGTCAGCCGACTGTCTGTAAGCACTCTCAGGCTGGCGACCGCTTTGATCCGTCTAACAACACCTGGCACACACACGCCTGCGCACACACACATGCACGCTCATGCTTCGGTGCAGCTCTCTGGAACTTGACGAAAGAGATGAATGGCGGGTGAAGCGAACAGTTTAGAATGCATCTCTTCCTCTCCTGTCGCATCAGATGTCGCTTTGCTTACTCGCTGCCATATATGCAGGCAGAGACGGGCGCTTTTAAAGGTCCCCGGTGGATGGAGAGACAGCGGGGCAAAGAGTGTGTGTCGTTGTAATCCAAATACAATGAATAATTTACACTAGCTTAATGTTAACACCTTTCACTTTGCTCCTGGAAGGGATCTGTGCTGCAATAGAGGGTCAGGGAGCAAAATGAGGGCTTGATCCTATTCACACACACGTGCGCACACACATACATGCATGTGCACACATGCAGAGTTGCTGCTGAGTGTGTCCTGAGTGTTTCCCTGCTGTTTTCCTGCTCATTATCTGAGAGGTTAAGTGCCTATGACAACAACCTCAGCATTCTCACACTCTTTCACTCATTCATTCACGCACTCACTCACTCACACGGACACACACACACACATACACACACACACACACAAACAATCAGTTCGACCACTCAACGAAGGATACTCTCGATACCAAACCATGCATGGTTGTTATTTTCGACGTGCAGTGCCTCCGACTCACACTCTTCACACTCCTTCACAACCCCACGCTGCCTTTGGCACGCACCATCACACATCATTTCTCAAGCTATTACACACACAAAACACAGCGAATCAATATGATGCTTAGATTCCTCAGATTAGATAGCATTTAGCACCCTCCTGCTACTCACAGCCCACATGAGCCAAAACAGCCTTTTGACAAACTATGTGCATTAACAGTCAGAGCTGTTGCTCGCTGTTTCCTGTGCAGGAGCAGATTGGACCATGGAGCTGCATATGATTATTATACTATATGTATGTATGTATGTATGTATGTATGTATGTATGTATGTATCTATGTATCTATGTATCTATGTATGTATGTATCTATGTATCTATGTATCTATGTATGTGTTACTTTTGCTCTTATTTACTTCATTGCTGTTACTACCATTACTTACAGCAGCCATTGCACTGGCAGTGGAGGTGGATCTAGCAGCAGTGGACACCGTTCTCTCCGTCTAGTCATTTGAATCTCCAAATGAAATAGGAGAGAACAGGCTGTCTGACCAATATGTTGGAGAGCTTTGGAGGATGAGGGCTTCTGCAGTAAAAGCTGCATAGTCACATTTTAAACACACACACACACACACACGCAAACACGCTCACAACCGTGTTTGATTCAGAAGTGCCACTGCGTATTTGTCAGGTGCCTTGCTCAAGCTCACATCAACGATTCTCTGAAGGAGAGAGGAGGACCCCAGCACTGAGTCACAGTCCTTGTAATCTCAAAAAATGACCTTGTTTGAGCATCGCGAGGGGTCAAACAAACCCAAGGGAAGAGTAACACCGCTGATCAAAAGCGTGTGTGTGTTTGCATGGATCTCAACTTTTGGTATTTACTAGCAGTGCGAGATTTGTCTTTCATGACCTTTCCTGAGGAGGTGACAAGCTGTAATAACCATGATGGTGTTAACAGCTGCTGTGTGCTCCTCTGTGAAGGAGAGAGAGAGAGGGAGAGAGAGAGAGGGAGTTAGAAAGAGAGGGGGGAAGGAAGATTGGAGGGAGAAAATATCAAGTCCTGAGCTCACTACTCAGGACTTGGTTGCTCGCAGGATGTCTCTTCCAATGCAGAGACGGCAGATGCAGGTGTATTGGCACCTGGAGCGATGCATAGGAGTAGTTGGGTATCCGTATGGACACACACACACACACACACACACACACAGACATTAACACATTCACAAATCTGATAC
>OMPJ01026036.1:1748-22625 GCA_900312935.1 Carapus acus
GGAGTGATGGGGGGAGGGGGAGAGTTAGAACGGAGTTGAGCAAAGTGAGCAAAAGATGCACAAGTCCACATTTCAGCCCAGCCTTAGCCCAAATATTCCAAGTGTTGGAATATTTTGCACCAAGTTCTGAGTCTGCGCTCCTTCTCCCCCGCGCTGGAGCTTGACCCCAATAATAAGCCCGAGCTTGTTCTTGGCCCGGGCTGTGGGATCTGGGCGGCTGAGCCTCGGATCCCAGCCCCAATTGGTTTAACTCAAATCTTCTTAACAATAGAAATCAACATTTCACTATCGCCGAACTGATCTAATCGCGCGATTCTGAAGACGCACGAAACGTCGTCCGGTTATTTATCATCAGTGACAGACAGAAGAAAACTAGGTTAAGTTGCGGTGATGGATGTACCTTTAGCGTTAACGGCGTTATTTTCTCTTTATTCACACAGTCGGGTAGAAAATCCAGGAGACAGTCCAAAACAATGTCCTTCACAGTCTGGAAATCGCTCTCCCCTTTCATATCTGCGCAGAATATGAGGTCCAGGTCCTTGTACCCCAGCCCGCTGTCCCCGTGCAGAATGTGGCTCGCCGCGGAGCCGTTTAACCGAACGTCCCTGACGTGAATCTGCTTCTCTTCCATCCGACTCCGAACCACTTTGACGATCTGCCGCGGCTGCACCTCCAGCGTGGGGAAGTTCCCGCGGCCGTGGATCGGGATGGTCTCGGTCAGGATGGCGTCCAGCCGCTGCACTTGCTCCCAGCTCAGGACGCTGATGTTGCTGTTGTCCTCCGCGTCCGACACGGACCCGGTCGTGGAGCTGTTATCGTCCTCTGACATGGTGGTTTGCGTGGAAAGGGGGTGGAAATCGCAAAATAACAAAGAAAACCGGGGGGAAATATAGAGGAAATTGGCGGACGCGTCTTTACGCACAAATGCGTAATGATGGTTTCATCCGCATTTGGTGCTCTCGCGGCTGGAGTGAGGAAAAACGGTGAAAATCAAGCAGAAGAAACAGAAAAAAAAGAAGAAAAGCCAAAAAGAAGGAGCGCAAATGGTGGCGGCGGAACTGCGTTGAGACTTTGGGTGCCGTCAGCCTGCGTTTGGAGGTCCGGTGTGTCCCCCACCTCGCTCGGTGGCCGGGCTGGGTTGAGGAAAAAGGGGGCGCAGGGCGGCCGACAGAAGCTCCAACTTTCTCTTTCTCCTTCTCTCCGTCTTCTTCTTCTTCTTCTTTTTTTTCTTCTTTACGAGTGAAACATTTTCCCCGCCGCGGCTGTCAGTGCGTCGTCGCTGCTGCGCATCACCGTCTTTGAAGGCTGCGGATGGTCCAGGAGGGGGTTTGCTTTTCCGGCTGTGACTCCATCGCCTGTAGGCACGCCTATGATTTCACGAATTTGCATGAATAAACTGCTCCTCAAGTCGCACTTTGGCACCGTCCTCCTCCTCCTCTTCCTCCTCCTCCTCCTCCTCCGATGACCAACCTCCTCCCCTCTCGTGGAGAATCTTCCAGGTTTTTACGCACGGGTCCTCATCTATTTATCATTTCTTCCCCTTTTGGTTTGACAACAAAAGTCCACCTAATGCAACTTGTATGTGTTCAGGAAATCCAACCACCCCCCTACGGACCTGTTTAGCCCAACACCTTACGCCGTGCTTGCGGGGAGGTTTAACCGTTACCTGCCCGCTTGGCGCGCCGCGTCCCTTGTGCGCCGGAGCGGCTCCGGCTGCGCGGTGGCCAGTTGTAACTTTCCCCGCCCCCCTCTGTGACACCGACCCCGCTCAGGATTTTCCACGCTGTAAGTCTCAACTTTCTGAATTAGCTCCCTTAAAATCTCTTAATTCTACTACAAAGCTTTTAACGTCTCTTCCCCCCCGGCCGGTTTGCGTATTTACGCAAAGCTGGGGATTGTACGTATAAATATACACGCGTCCACCGTACTGGCGCTCAAACTGAGCGCGCTTTAAACGAAGCGAGACATTGGATAACAAAGAGGAGATTATGTCGTTTCGGAGCGAAACATTTTTAAAGCCAGCATTAACAATGCCACATTTGTTTGTAAAATCTCGGCAAACCTCCGTCTGGGGCGCACGCCTGCGCGACGTTACAATGTCGCCCTCTGTCGGCAGCTCCAGTCCCTGAAAATGAATGATAACGCAGTTTGCTTAGAATGGCTCCTCAAACGTTTTAGCATTCAAACCACATCGCACAATACACCGTCTTAAGCATTAATTAAGTCAGGATTAATCTAAAGGCAGAAGGGAAAATATTTTAGTTTATAATCTCATAAACTAGTTAACCCCAGACCACTAACTCCCTCAGGTCAGGCTCTCTGCTCCCCCACTGGTGGGCCTCATTCAGGCTCTCTAACGGGAGCGTAGTAACTGGCAGGTATGCAATTTATGGGTCAGTGAGCATATTGCTTTTCTGCCCGTGGGGATTATCCAATACTTGTCTCTTTGTGACACAAATACGTTTTGCGATATTTTAAAAGAATATTATAAAAGAATTGATTCCTTTTCCTTTAGAGAGTGTAGGGTCGAATAAGCACCCCTATTCACCTCGCATTTACTTGTAAAGTTGTGATGTTAATATATAATCCTGAATTCATCTAAAATGTTGACTTCAGTATCTGTGAACACACTCGTGATTTCAATTGTCGAGCAACATTTTGCTGGTTTGCGATACTCAGATGTTCACTATCAGTCGTGATTGGCGGCCAGTGAGTGATTTAGAACCCTGACAACAGCAAAAAGCAGCAACACGTATGCGTTCTCACACTCAGACATGCTTTATCTCAGTATTTTTTCACCAAGCAGTCATTTTCCTGTGACCAGGTGCAGGTGATGGGGGTTGTATTTTCCAAATTTTCACCCCAGAGCCATTGAAATGCTCGGCCCCACCACCGAGGGGTGAGGAGGTCGGAGGAGAGCAGACGCGGGGGCCCGGCGGCTGGCTGGCTGGCTGGCTGGCTGGCTGGCTGGGCGGCTGGCTGGGCGGCTGGGAGCAGCAGTGCCGTCGGGGTGGGGGCAGACGTCACAGAGGATCCATTAGTCAATGTAAAGCCCTACGTCACTGCAGCCAAACGGCTCGCTAAAGCCTGATTATCCCATTTACTCAGTGGGGAGGACTAAGCTGGGGGAGCAGGGCGGCATCTCAGCAGCCTCGCCGCCCACGGACAAATCTATGCGCAGACGAAGTAATTCAGGATCAAATGTGCGTAAATGTAAATGTGTAAGTATGCAGTGAATGTATGTAACATGAATGATCAGGTTATTTAACCTTTGGAGGCACAACCTACCCATACCTACACTCCTCCACTAGTGGGGTCATTATTAACCCTGATTAAGATTCTCATAATATTGAGAATTTTGTCAAAATGAATGAAAACATAAATACAGAAAAATATTGCCTCATGTCACAAACATGTTCAAGGAGGAATACCTGGAATATGAATATATTATGATTTTTCTTGGTAAGGATTTTGAAGAATAATTTATTAATAATCAAGAATAATTTATTCTGCGGCTTTTAACACCGCGTGAGTTGTGTGGTCCTCTGTTTTTTATTCTATTTTTAATATATTTGTTTATTTTATTTATTTGTTTATCGGTCATTTTATGTTTTTATGTACAGCACTTTTATGCTTTTTATGTACATCACTTTTTATGCTTTTGTTGTACAGCACTTTGGAAACTATTCTGCTTGATTGGAATAAAAACGCCTGTAGAAAAGGCAGCATGGTTTGTATTTGTCATTAATAGATATGTTGGATCACTTCTATTGTGTCTGAGTTCGTTATGTGTTACAGATTATTGAGGTGCAAACAGCGCCCTCTATGCGTCATTATTTAATCACCGCACGTGCCACACAGGTGTGTTTTTGGCTGCAGTGAGAAAGCAAGAGTGAGGAGTGCTCACTGCCCGTGTGATAGCGATGGTCTGTGCGTGAGTGACCAATGTAAGTAATGTCTGGGGGGGTGTTGGATTGTTGGACGCGTGTGGCTGTGATGGCGGACATGTGGGCCGTATGTATGTATGTGTGTGTGGAGTGTTTGCCATGCTGTAGCTGTTTGTGCTAGGCTAGGCTAGTGGTCACACCTTGCCTGCTCACCTGTATTGGTTGCTATCACCACAGTTACTTAGCATACCATTGAGCAGTGTGTTATGTGAATCACAAGGGAATTATGACTGTTCAGGTATTATTTTCTCTGTATCAGTGCTCATGTTGTTTATGTTACTTTGACTAACTCTGAGCTGAGTGATTTGATTAATAATTTTTGTTTATTCATTAGATATTTGTCATTTTCTGTGTTTAGAACACAGAACAGTCATCTTAAAGGGAAGAGAAATAAATAGAGTTACACGCATGCTGGCCTCCTCTTTCTTCAAAGCTCTGAAGATTCGGCTGAAAGTGGTGTCCTGGCCGACGCACCGATGTGAACTTTGTTATAATTCCCGTACTAGCCGCAGAAATCTAGGGTCTCCACTACAACACCTGGGGTCATTTTTGACCTCACGTGTGCATCTAAGGGTTAAATTTTCCACATACGTACATTCAGTAGTTGAGACGCCATCGTTTGGTACATCATTTGGAGTTGACCTTGTGTTTTCACGTCATTTCTCTGTAAATATATTTTCTCTGGTGATTGTGAGGCCCATAGTGGTTCCACTTCGAATTCCAGTTCGCATTCTGACAACTGCTGTGGTGCCCTTGAGCAAGGCACCATATCTGAAACACCACCTCGGTGTAGCCTCTTCACTCCGATCCCCGCCCCATTGCATTTTTGACCCCAGATAAAGTACCGTAATCAAAATATTGAGAATTTTCTCAAAATGAGTTAAAAGATAAATAGGGAAAAATACTGCCTCATGTCAGAAACATGTTTAATGAGGAATACCTAGAAAATGAATAAATTTGAATTTTTCTTGATAAGGATTTTGAAGAATAACAACCCCAGGGGTAATTTTTGACCCCACGTGTGCATCTAAGGGTTAATCTGCACAACTAAAAAGAAACAAAAATCTCTGTTTTCAGCAGGTGTGCACATTTAAGATGGAGCGTACAGCAGAATGCAGTGACTTCACCCAGAACGATTGGACAAAGCTCCACACCACAGCGTAGTTCTAGGCACGGTGACGTAGGTTTCTCAGTATTTGCCGCTGGCTCTTTAAGTTTGCATATCAGACAGATCGATCATAAATCTCGGCAATTGAACCACACATCTGGAAACGTCGGTGGAACCGTTAGTTTGAGATAATGGAACAGCCGCAGCTCCGCCAATGTGTTTCGCAGGTGCTGAGTGACGGGAGCAGCCGACCGAAATCCCTCGGCCGGTGCAAAGTTCAGGAGGCCGGGCCGAGTCAAAGCCAGCAGGAGTTATGTGCGGCGCATCCAAATGGCCCAACTCATCTCAGGACTTGGGACACTTGGTGAGTTATTGGAGTTTTCTTCAAGACCGTGAATGAGGAAAAGGTGCCAGAAATTACAGCAAAGGCTTAAAACAGAATTGAAGAACTCTGGGACTCTGTGGACGTCCATGCTAGTCTCCACTGCTGGAAACCACAGATCCCTCACAGAGTGACCGTCTCCTCCAGCTCACAGCAACGTCCTCCTAAAACACGGAAAATAAACAGGCTTTGATTCTTAGTGCAATTTTGCTGATGGCACAATCTGGATTTTTCTTCTTGCCATATTGTTGTCAGCTGTGAGCGTTGCTTAATGTGGGAACTCTGCTGGGCTGGAACAAACAAAGCGCCCGTCGCTTTGATTATTTACCAGCATTCACTCTCGTATGTGACAGGCTGAAAGTTCCTTTTTTTTTTTGTTTCCCGTTTTTTCTTCTAATGACCATAACAGAAAATTGGCTTTCGATCAGTCACGTTGCTTGTTTTGAGTTTATTGAGAGTTCGCTCATTTCCTTTGCTTGTCCTTTGTTTTGCCTGCACATTTTCAAATTCATGCCTCGCCGGTGATCGTTCGAGGGTTGCCGCAGAATTTACGCAATTCATCCAAGTGATTTGATCACTGCAATGAAATAAAAGTAAATACTACAATGGAAAATAATCCCAAAAACCTGTGCCGCAGTAGCAGCGGCAGTGAAACGTCCTCCATGAACCCAGATGGAATAATGAAAGTCAATTCATCACTTCTGTGGCCTGGATATTGAATGTGAAGCTCTGAATGTGAACATGATTATGAAGTCCATGTTGTGGAATAACAACCAGCAATATTTCTCTCAAAAAAGAAAAAAAAAAGTACCAACCATGATTGTCAATACACAGAAAACTGAAAATTTGGGTGAAGTGAATTTGGATTCCAGGCAAACGGACTTGCAATTCAAGGAACAGGTGCAGTTTTCAAGGTCCTGGCTGGAAACTATACATCTTGTGGCAACACAAGCAGTGACATCACCTCAAAGCAAAGACCCTCATCCGTCTTGTCCCCTCTCACTCCTCCGCCTCCGCCCGTGGCTCCTCTCTGATCTAACTGGATTTCCAGGCAGTTTGCATTTGTCTTGGAGCGCTGCTTCCTCCTCCTGTTCATGCCATGGTTAGTTTTGGTTGCGGATCTGAGGCGGGAGGGTAAGAAATGGGATTCCCAGGCCTCTCAAAGTCCGCTGCATCTGACCTAAAGCAACAGAGAACCTGTCGGAACCCTGCGGAAACTTATGTTCGGGGGTCGCGCCAGGTCTCAGAAAAGAAGTTGACGCCATCCCTGCAACACAGACGATCCCTTTGTTTGCCTCCGTCTCTACCGTCCCACAGGTCAAATCTACCGTGCAGGTGATTTTTGCCTCATTTGGGCTGATTTGTATTGGAGGATACAGCGGGGATCTGTTTTCCTTTCGAGGTAGACGGACCTGTCCGACCCAATTTGCATTACCGTGCTATGTTTGTGATCTAGTGTGCAGCTTACAGATCCCGTGGCGGAGGAGGAGGAGAGACGCTGCTAAAGCAGTTGAGGGACTAATAGATGCTGCAGACGAGCTGCGGTCTCTGCGGCCCTCATGAGTGGCAAAGCGGCCACGACCCGCGGCGCTCCGAGTGCCACGCCTTTAACGCCGGATGTGTGTAAGACTGCTCGCGTGTGTGCGCTCGGGGTGGAGTGGAACAAAATGCAGGAGGAGGAAAAACATCTGCGCAAATTAATGAGGAGCAGCTTGATGATGGAGTCATTAACGATGGAAAGGCAAAAACTGTTAGCTTTAATGGGGAATTATTCAGGTTCAGATTCAAAGCTTTATTGTCGTATGTTCAGTGCGAAAACACATTTTCCATGAAACTTGAGATGATTCCCCATTAAATAAATAATCTTTGAGTTACATTTGTTTATCCTCTCTTCCAATCTTCCTCACCGCTGAAACAATATTTTCAGTTATTTTCAGTTTTTGTTTGGCGTCATCACCTGGTTACAGTCCTCTGCAAAATACAAAATTTGTTTATCAACATAAATGTACTCATTTTAAATCACAATCCCCAAATTTCTATAGCAATAGTTGTTGCGACTATCCTTGACTGACCTGGGCCACCAAAATATGATAAATTGGAAAAAAAATGTCGCATCAGCAACACACAGGCAGATCCAATCAACACCATATTGCTGATTGAGGGCAAACATTGAAATAAGATTTATGATTGATTTATGAGATAAATTTGAGTATGAATGTCTATGATTTATGGAAAGGTCAGACTATTTGAAACCATCTGTTTCTTATTGGCAGATGTTGGAGCCAAGGCAGCCGGGAAAAGACAATGCTTTCACCACATTCTTACCATACTTGGACCTCAGCGCCACGAGCCTGACTGACTTTCCATACACCAAGTAAGCGCATCTGCAAAGCCATTTTATGTCAAATTAGCGGCGAGGAATCCGAGCAAAGCCTCCACTCAGCCGGATAAGTAACAGACGTGATGCAACTCGGAAAAAGGAGCCACGTGCTCCGATCACAACAAAAACTGGGTGGAAATGGGTCACGAACGCAACACGTTCGCTCAAAGTAGCATCTGCGGGTTGAGGTGGCGACAATATTCGCCGAGAAGACTAAACAGACCGGCCTGGACAGAGTCTGTGACATAGTGACAGCTCAGACGGCATGGAGGCCAGCACGTTCCAAGCACCCCAAAGACGTAAAGAACTTCCTGAATCCCTAATGATCTTTGTAACTCGGCCAGCAGAGAGACGGCCGCGGCGCGCTCAGGTAATCCGAGGCTAACTGGCTCCATGACCGCTAAGTGGGATTGAGGGGACTGGGCGATCTTTAACCCTCTCTGACTGAAGCTATGAAGAGAAAATAAGCCGCCGGAAGGCACTTTGAACTCTGTGTCAGCACTCCGGTGGAAAAAGAGTGGAGGTAACTCTAGAGTAAGACATCATGGCTGCCGCTTTCTAGGGCAGTCAGAGCTGCTTTGTATGTGGGCGAAAGTGACGGCTTAATGAAGTCCTGCGGCAGCAGCGGGGAGGCAGACTGTAGTCTCCTCTTGGTAAAGTTGTATTTATTATTCTGGATGCTTTGGCAGACCAAGCGGCCAATGTCATTGCAAATGTTATGCAACAGCTGTCATGTTTTCATAATTCCCCCGAAATAGGTTCAAGGCATAGACGAATCATATACTTATTTACTTGGAATGGTTTGCAAGATGATATGACATTGGTTTCAATTCGATTTGAGGGCTGAGTGGGTGCAGATGTGGCCCAATCGTGATATGAGTATTTCAGGGTCTTTTGAAATATTACGAGAAATTATTAAATACATGACATGAATTGTATGTTTATGGAGCACATGGATACAAGTGGGTCCCACAAAAAAAAAAAAGGGATTCTGAGATGAAAGCGCAGGATGGTAAAACGTTGATATAGATAGATGTCTGCTCAAACAAGAAAAGACGAAAACTAAAAAAGTTTCTCTCTTGATCTGTGATGAATATGTATGATGCATGTCAATAATTCAGACAGACGGAATAATGTCAAGTGTTCCAACACAATGTCATGTTCTGTTCTCACAGAATTTTGTCAATGCTGCCTCACAAGTGGCTCATAAATTATAACATTTTAGAATATTGAGGAAGGCGTTTTTCGCTCAGCCGAAATGATTATTTTCAGGTTGTCCCCCAATGTACCAGACTGAGTCAGGAAACAGTGGAGAGCTTGAAGCACCTCATTACATTCAATTTACAATCATTAGCCCCTAACTAATGACAGCGACTGAGAGCTTGATGAATAATGAAGTCAGGGTGGATAAATGGGGGGTTCGACCTCGCTAAATTTGCTTTAACCTGGCACTCCTCAGTCAGAGCAGGTTGGGAATGTCGGATGTGTTCCGAGTATCTAGCAAGTTTCCCCTTTTCTACATAAACAGATCCGTCTTGGAGTCTCCTGAGCGTCTGGAGGACGGCCCTATGACTTTCCCATCTGCCAGGGCCTCTTCATCTCTCCACAGGAAGAGCGCACCTTCCCAAAAATATTCACACACCCTGCTCCCCGTGTGTCACGGCAAAACTATGCACACCGCAGCTTGAATGAATAGAAATATTAAGTGCCTACATGTGTTCAAATTGCATTATGTGGGTCGCATTTGATACTAGGTATGGAAAGTGGGAATCAGTGGATTGACATTTCCAGCACGCACATTCCAGCCTCACTGTACGTCAGCTGTGATGTAAATCTGAACCCTCTCCCCAAGGACTTGTTTCATGCGTCATCTCTGTCCTGACAAATAAATCCTAACTGGCAATTAATATTTCCTTCAACGAGGCATCCCTCTCTGACTTCCGATGTGGTGCTCTACCTGTAATTACGGCCAATAAAAGCCACACTCTCCTCTCAGCGCGGGGTCATCCCGGCTAATCACAGCCTGAGCCTCCCTAATGGCCCTGTGCTCATGCAGGGCCGGCGGTGTGTCGGCACAAGGCAGTAAGATGAAATGGTTCATTTATTAAATATAGCGGGAGCTACGTTGCGCTCTAGTGAAAGACACAAAAATAAAGCGAGAGGCAAGATTGGCGATGAGATGCAATTTAATGGACATTCTGATCATAGCAAAGGTAGATTATTATTATTGCATGCACAATGTTACTTTTCAGACCTTCATCACAGAAACAGGTGGCAACTGAAAACAAGTTTCATAGACCGACTCCACATTGCCTCAATTACATATAAAAGAATCAAGAGATTACACGTCCCACCGACCACCATGAGAATGTGAAATATGGCGAAAGTACTGTTCTAATGCCTGCAGTGCCTTGTCGTACCTTTTCACTGCAAATCAGCTGAAACCAGTCAAAATGAGGGTAAACTTTTCAATAAATGTTAATAAGGCTGCAAAGATCCAGACCTTCGGAAATTGAACTTAGTGACAAAGGGGAGAGTTTATGCTGATGTTTAAGACACAAAGTTTGGTACTGAATAAAAGATTTCCTTGATAGTGACTGTGCTCAATTTATTCCACAGGCACTTTTCAAACTAAGACTTGCACCGACATGAAGTATTTGAAGTGTCAGGAGGAAGGATGCAAAAGCTATGTCCCCAAGGTCAGTTTCCTCTTTTCTTTTTTTTTTTAGATCTTGGCTGTAAGAGGAATTTCTCTGCCACTACACTGAAATTGAATTTGATATGAAAACTCAGAGGAGTCCTCATGCAAGTACTTGATTGGTAAACATGTTTCTAATGCAATACTTATGCTCCAACACAGTTTCACACTTGGCACTCATCACACCACTGCAACACGCTCAAGGCATCCGCGTCCACATGGTGTCATCACGCAGTTTGTCTCATGATTTTCGGCAACTAAATATGTAATAAGAACACATTTATTTTTGTGTTATTCTACAGCTTAAGATCTAATGTAATCCTGGTACTTCTTTGTGCATCTCAGGACACATTTGTCAAAATTAAAAACAAAAAAAAACAAAACGCATACATTTGCCCGAGCACTGTGGTGCGCACACGCACACGCACGCACACACACCCACACACACACACATACCTGCATGACCTACATTGAGCAACACTTGAGATATATCCAAAGCAATGCTTGTGACATTTTTGATTTGAATCCTTCTTTTTCCACACTTAAGGTACTTTGCAGGAATCCGCAAATTAAATAATGCTGTTTGGGGATGATGCAAGCACACGACAAGTGCGTCTCGCCAAGGATGTGCGGCGTTTCACAGCGACAACTGGTCTCAGTGTTTCTTCCAAGTTGGGGTTGCGATAGGGCCACAGGACCTTCTTTCCACGATGATTAGCTCATCGGGGTTGTCACGTGCCTTGTAATAGAGCAAAAGGTCTTGGATGGCACGCTCTTCAATCTAGAAACACAGAGACAGAGAGTTAGGCGAGCAGAAGAGAACAGGGAAAATTGTGGAAACAAAAACAGAGTTCCTGACAGAGCCCAGATGAAAATGCTGACACTGAAAAACATGGTGATTATGTGAGTATTTCGCTTAATAGCAACCAGGCAGGCACTGAAAAACAGAGCCTGGCATTGGTGGAGGCAGTGACAGGAGCCTGGCAATAACCACAGCGAGCCGGGAGGCTGTCAGGACACAACTGGAGGAACCGCAGCTCCACCATGCACTGAACCCACCATGAAGCTGTGCTCAGGAGGAGGCCAGATTTATGGAGGAGAAGAGGAGCAGCAGTTGCATCAAAATCAGTCTGAGCTTTCCGCATTAATTTGGGAAATTCTCCACCTAACTGCTCACCAATGCAGGCTCCCAGGGTAACAACACGTGGACAATGAGGATAGATGTTTACCTGGATGAGAGCCAGCGGCTTCTCTCTGCTCCGGATCAGCGCGGCTTGCTGCTGCTTTTCCTCCTCTACAATGGACGCAAAGGTCACCGGTGGGGACGAGGGTGGACTGCCCACTGCGCCCAGCACCCACGGCCTGGGAGACAAGAGACCAAAATTTGCGCAACTGTGAGAGAACGCAAAAATCACGGTAACAATGGCGGGCAAAGCCAGAGGGCGCCACTGCTGACACACTGTCAACAGGCCGCATGCATTCATTATTAACTTATTTTACTGATCCACCCTCAGGTAATCTTTTTCTTGTAAACCTTAATGACACTTGGCCGTCACCCGTCAACCACAATCCTGACATGACATGCAGTTCCATGACATGTCAAAACAGATGACCAGCAAACTTCACTCTAGTTTATGTGGACAAGTTGTGTCTTGCAGGAGCTGTGCATTATTACTTCAGCAAAGGATGTTATGGTCCAGTGGTTGGTTACGCTGATATGAAAGTTAAGACTCTTTGTGATATGACACTATTTCTTCTAAAACTATAAGGGTTTCAATTAATTTACTGTTAAGAGTGATGCATGTTAAAGCAAAGTGGTCAGTGGTGTGCGCATCACACTGGGCTTCAGACACCTCTGGAAATGGATCTAAATCACCGAGATTGAAAGTCTGACATCAACTGAAGGCGCAAGCATCTGAATTTCATTTCCTTTACTTCGAACTCTTGATGTGGAACTGAAAGACTGAACGCAGGAATGCACAGGGGCTTTCGACGTGTCAGCTTTGGCCTCGTCTCTCCTTCTCTCTTCATTCAAACATCAACGGGAATCCGAGACCCACTCCTTGTCTTGAATGATCCGCTGTGACATGGGGGTCTGCCCTTATCGATTCCGATAACCATCAGAGACTTTCGCAGTATGACTCAGGCGGCTGTTTAACGTCTAGTGGTCTGCAGCATGGCACAGGACCAGGCGTTCACCACAGGAAGTACGCCATCAAAGGTTAGATGAATAGGGACACACTTACAGGGGATGATTAAATTAGCTGTTATGTTGAAAAACATCTGTAAGGCATGAGAAGGGGGAATTAATATTTCTTATTTTGTCCCGCCATGATCGATGAGCTGAAATAGTTATAAAAGACAGACATAATCCTCTACTGCAAGCTTGTGGGGGGATGAAATGCTATGTTGTGCCAATTAGCTTCTTAATGGCTAAATACATTTGATTGTGGTTATACATCACTGCTCTGCCACGATCACTTTTTTGTTTTCGCTGGCTTGAGCTCCCATGAGTTGCTGACGTGTGACATCGTTGAGGTCTACGTGACTTGGCTTCAATGGGAAGTTCAATCTGACTGCGTTGGGTCAGAAAGAACGCACAGGCAGCGAATCACTTGCTAATTTCTTTCCTTCCCTTTTTATCAGTTTAGTCCATGAGATGAGTGATTGATGCATTTCACAAATCTGAACTTTTACTTTTAACAAATAAGCACCCCTGGCAATATCAAAAGTCACAATTGGGGTTTCTGATCTGAAGGGGGTAAATATGATATCAATTTAAAGCACCTCTGCATGGATCTAGAAATATTATCAGGTGGCTCACCACTGCCACCCAGTGGAAATTGGCAGTAATGAGTAAATGCTACTTTGCACACAGAACCGTCTTTTAGATTTTGGTGTACGTACCCAATTGGCTTGTCCGCCTCACTGGTTTCAGCACATTTGAAAGTGACCTTTTTGGTAGCGGAAGCAGCAACAGTTACAAGAGGCAGGGGAGGCCCCTGAGCTCCTCGGACCCTCTGTGCTCCTGCATGGTTGAGTCCATGCAATCGGCTGGTTTCTTCAGCCAGAACGTCTCGAAATGAACTCGAGGAGGGTGGGGACATCACAGCTGTTGCCCTGCAGATGGAGTTCGAACATAAAATGGGAACAAAAACAAAGAGCATGAACATATATTCATTTCTTATAAAATTCTTTGATTTTACTTCTGTTGATATAGAACAATATCAATGGTGAGTTCCAAGTGTGAAACATTGTTTTGTGCACACAAAGCAAGTAAGGTCTGTTTATGAGTCCTCAAGTTACTTATGTTAACGTAGGTTCAGTGTACATGATGTGTTTGTAAATTTGATTGGAATTTATCCCGTACAAACAAGCAATTGGCAAAGCACTTAAACCGCGATGGACATAATGTTGACATAATCAATCTCTATAAAGTATGAGATTGATATAGGGCCACTATTGACACTAAAACACTTTGACTAACCAGGTCCTCCTGCTGCTCTGTGGTGGGGTGACAACTGGCGGGGTTGGTTTGGTTATGGTGGATTCAACGTTGGCTTCCTTGTGGGCCATGGCCAGCATCTTCCTTTGCTTCTGGGACAGTTTAGAGGGAGCAAGGTTGGGCTTGCTCCCAACACTGACGCCACACCTGGGTAAGAGGAGGCAAAACTGGTGAATACAAAACAAAAGAATGATTACAGAGGTAAGTAGCCGTTTAATTTTCTTAACTGACTCGGGACCCTCTGACTTGAAAGTGTTATTTTCAAAATTAACAACCCATTTATTCATAATTCTTAACTTTATTCCTCTCACAGTTATACAGCAGCTACTTTGAGAGCTTTCAGTGGTATTCAAATACTGGTTTCCCTCACTTACCCTCCAGGGCTTTTTGGTGTGGCACCTCGGCTTTGCACAATGTGCGCTTCCATATCCATGATGGTTCTCAGATCCAAAACTGGGGTTGGACGAGCAGGACTGTAGAAAAGCAGGAATAACACAATATGACATATGGCTCAACTTTCCACTGGTGATTTATTAAGCGGATTGTAGAAATCTTTCAGCACCTTCTACTCAACAGAATGTGGGGAGCATAAACACTATGATGAATTATGTAGCAAATGTCAAATTTATTGTTTCAAAGTGGCTAAAAACAAGATTTGTTGTTCTACAATCGTTTTTTTTTATTGTCCTCCCTTTCTGGATGAAGGGATAGGAGACCTCATTGGCTGCACGTGTAGTATGGAGTACTGGATCGTCACAAAACATCTCACCTGGCAGAGGCTGTCGTGATGGTCTTTGGGACTGAGCACGTCGGGGGAGGTGGGAATCCATTCCACTGGCAGGTGGGTGTGTTGGGTGGGCTCTTTGACCTCTGAGTGACAGCAGATTTTTCATCCTTAATGTAATAAACCATTTTTAATAAACCTTGCTTGTCAACAGCTTGCAATAATCTTTCAGAAAAATTGATGACAAGCTGAAGTTGCTAAACACTTGGAAGGTGGCAGTCCAACTGACCTCAACCCTGTCATGGAAGGTAGGAGACTGTATGTCCCGGGGGCTGCCCACCCCCATGTAGCTGCCCTCTGAGTCTGACGTCAGAAGGTCCTGCAAGGACTCAGATGAGGTGGCCTTAGCAGACTTTGTCAGACTGGGAGAAACTGCTGAGAGGAAGGACAGACAGCATTAGTGGATATAAGCACGGGGTCATCATGTGCGAGTGCACATCAGTAACACTTCAACATGGTTACTTTTTTACAAAAACATGTGTTTGTTTGGCAGAGTGGGTGTGTATACCTGTAGTAGTAGGACTCTGAATGATATCAGAGAGGGTGTAGCCCCCTGAGCTGTCAGAGCGTCGCCGAGGTTTCTTTTTTGCTTTCATCTTGGCTTTCTTCAGCAGTGTCTCCCTTTGAAAATAGAATGTATTGCATCACATACATAATATGTTCAATAAACACTTTGAACTGAATTGTTGGCAAAGGTCTTCGTGTAGCGCAAAATGAACAGGATACAGAGGATTCGTGTATTTGCAAGTTAAAGCTACATCCACATTATATGACCAATGTGAAGTTGTGTCTTTTTGTTTGTAGATGTATTGAGACCCTCAGTAAAATTTCAAGCAGTTATGATCTTTCACAGTGTACCTGTGGGAATTGGTCACTTGCTCTGATTCAGGGCTGAATGCTGACTCCAGATCTTCATCCTCATACGCACTGAGGTCTGGAGCGCTCGGGTCTGGGGTGATGTGCCTCCGCTGCATGGCAGGGATCTGTCATTGAGCAATAAATCATTATTTAAAATTTTGTGGAAAAAAGGAAATTTGATGAATTCAGTTAAAAACGAGTGGTTCACTCACTGTTTTTCTGTAGGCTGTTGAGATTTCCAGAAGTACTTCTTCACTGAGAGCATCTAGAGCTCTGATGGTGACACAAAATGACAGAAAAAAAATACCATTTGTTCACATTAGAAAATCAGCGATTTTGGAGTTAAGGTTAGAGAGGCAAGATTCAGATTGTTTGGACATGTGCAGAGGAGGGATAGTGCATACAGTGAGAGAGGGATGTTTAGGATAGTCTGCTGTGATAACCCCTCATGGGAGTCACCGAAACAGAGAGAGGAAAAGGGTTTTGGAGATGAAGATTGTCCCACAGTGGAACATTGCTCAGTGACAAACTTCGGCGTGTTCTGGCTTACTTTGAGTCTAGCAGGGCAGTTATGTTCAGCACCATAAACTGGAGGCATGAGAGCTTGAGCTGTTTGGCGTTGTACATGGCTGCAAATTCCAGCAGCTCTGCGACATTCTTCAGTGTCACTGACAAGGCAAAGAGTAATTTGTGTAAATATCAGGGACAAAAACCCTCTCACATTGTTTCATAATGATGATATCGAGGAAAAAACTTGAGTGTTTCAAGGATAGAGGTACAGACTTACAGTTTTCGGTGATGGCAACCTCACAAATCTCCTTCAGACGAGTGATGAGCATCAAGTCCGCCACAACCAACACACCACAGAGAAATTCTACATTCTGAGACTCTGTTGCACCAAAAAACATAAAGCAATGCTGATTACCTGAGTATCACCAACACAATTTTAACATTCAGATGAATGCAAGTGATATCATGCCTGCGATTAACTTGTAATCTCAAAATTTACCTTTTACTGTCGGAGACTCATCTGTGTAAACATATTCAAGAATGACCTGTAGAGTCTCCCTATTTATAGGCATCTCCAGTGCAGAACAAGATGTGGCCTGATGGAGGTGAAAGAGAGCATTAAGCTTGCTTTCAGATCAGCTCAGGTCATGACAAGGCCTGTTGTGAATAGCGAAAGGCACAATATACCTCAATCCACGGGTTTCCAAGCATACTATTGAAATATTCTGCAAATGAGATGGAGAAATGTTTTTCAAAAAACACAGTATAGACACACACACTATGCCACAGGTGTCAAACTCATGTCCCACATGTCAAATATTGCCTGCCGTGTTTCCTGCGATCACTTACTTGTTAATTATATATTTAATTTGTTAATGACTAGTCAATACTGGAAAATTGAAGTTAGATTTAGTCTACATTAAATTATACTTCTACCTCCTTCATATTTGGCAACCACATCTGGCCCTTTTGAGGGCAACTGCTATGTTGGTGTGATCTTCAGTGAAAATGAGTTTGACAATCCTCACTGTAACTATTAGTATACATCAAAATAGCCTTTGAGATTCTTTAAAATGACAGGAGGCATGATAACATTTGTTACTCCTCAGATATGGACCACATTTGTTTTCACTGTAATGAGCATCATGACAAAAGGCGGTGATCCCAACAATGACATAAACAAGGACATCTATAAATGACTAAGTGTGTGTGAGAACTTATTTAGGGGTATGGTGGTTAGTGGTTATGGTGGCTAGTTCTCACCCAGTCGAGCACACAGCACACTTTTGTGGCAAGGAAACTCTTTGCCATCTTCGGATTTCAATGTAACATCACAAAGGTAGGAGCTGTGGAATTTGAAACACAATTAGTATTTTGCTCTTTGCTGTATGACTGCAGTGGCCAAATTTAGATACAATACTTACAACTTTCTCTGACTGAACTTTGGTTTGTTACAACTTCTCTTCTGCACAACTTGGATGTGGCCATGTTCATATTTGACCCCTTCCAGTCTGTACAAGAATAAAGCAAATGTCATTGCAACCAATGACACAGGGCCTCATGCACGGTCCAAGTTTGCAGATGCTTTTGTTTCTCACCTTGAAGATAGACTAAGCAGACCAAACTTGTTGGCCATGCCCTGTAAGGTATTCACAGGATTGGGCCCTTCCACCTTGGCTTCAGCTTTGTCAGTTTTAGTTCCTTTTCCTCTCTTGCCTGACTTGCCACTTTTGCTCTTGGCCTCGTGGCCATTCTGTGTAGCTGCCGGGGGAAGGGAGCGGTAGACATCCACAGCTGAACGCCCTCTCAAGCTTAAATCCTGTAGCGTGCTGATAAGCCTTTCCTCCTTTGAATGCTGCCAAAGACACAGAATATCAATATGTCAATAATAGATTTACGAACGTAACTAATTTTGAAGGGTGCTGCAGAAAGTCCTGGGCAGAAACACACACCACAAATGCATTCCTTTTAACATTTTGAGAATAAACCACTTCTTTCCTCACCGGCTTTAAACTTGGGAGTAGGCCAGGGGCTCTGGGCTGAAACCCGTGCTCAAGCAGTTTACAGTTGTCTGTGTAGATGAACTGCAGCACATATTCGAGCATCTCAGCCGAGACCCCGTCCAGAATGAGCAAATCGCAGCCCACAGAATCTTCGCTCTTCCTGACATCATCGAAATCAACATCAACGCCCTTGCAGTCAGGGGCGAACTGTTTCCGGAAGAACTCAGACCTCATGGACAGAATGTACTTGTGAGCTGGAAATGTGCGATCGCCAGCCTGAAGCGTGACATCATGGATGCTGTCCATTTCATCTGCCTCGTCCAGAAGTCTTCCCATGTGTTCAAAGAAGGATGATGAAGAAACAGTAGGGATTTCGTACAAGCTGGGTAAAGGAAACAGGATTTATACTGTCAGTCAGATCCTTTCAGTTAGATTTAAGCATCTCCTTCCGTAGAGACCACTTTTACCTTGTTTTGGGGTCAGATTGAAGCACCCCAAAGTTTCGACCTTTGGAGTCGATGGTGATGCTGATTGCTCTGTGGACATTTGGCAGTTTCTCGAGGCGGATTCGCTCATGCACTGCTCCAGCATCAGAATGACCACAAACCTCTACACTACCCTCTGTAATGTCATAAGAAGCATTTAAAGATCAGACTGATTTTTGACAACTGAGTTTTATTGCCTCGGTTTTTCAAAAACTATATTTCATGTTCCACTTCTTACATGACATCGTCACGATTAAATTCCATTCAAAATGCTTTATTGTGTATTAGTGTAACACAATCTATGTATGAGTTCATTTGAGAAATCCAGCATGGATCATTCTGAATATTTACACAATTTTTGAATCTTGCACTACTCTTGATAGCTTTCCTCACCTTTCTTCTGGGCAAGCTTCTTCGATTCTCCAGCCCAGTTGCCACTGAAGCCCTCCCCTTCCTCGGTAACGAACATCATGATGTTCTTGCTGAGAGCCATGTCCGCAATGTGAACCTGCCGCCCATATGCCCAGCGGCACTGTCTGAGAGAACTGCCAGAAGGGCGCCAAGAAAACACCTGATGAGAGGCAAAAAGCCGGCATTTAAAAACAAATTTTACCAGCAAAGGTTCCTCATTATCCTCCATGGGCCGACAACACATGCCGATGACTGTCATTTGTTAAAATTTGTTGTTGTGACAGGCTGCAAGGATCCTAAATGATAAGCATAAATCATGATGTGTCATAATGGATACCCAATTGGAAGCAATTATAAGCCAACATATTCTACTCCAAAACAGCAGAGAGAAGCGAGACTTTAATATGAGCAGAATTAGTGATTAGTTCCTACCTTGCCAGCTTCATTGAGGGCCAAAATAGTTATCTTTTCACCTTTGATCTCATTCAGGACCTGAGGATCTACTCGGTTGTCTAGATTACCACCAGTGACCAGAACCTTCTTTATGTTAAGTTGTCTAGGGAGGGAGGAACATGAGGAATTTGCCATGATGAATACAGAGATAATGAAGGCAAAAACTACATGAAGGACTTATAGAGGAACACAGTATCCACAATTGATTGGAGATTTTATGAATTTTACACCATGATTATGGTGGAAAACTTTACCTGGATGCCAATTTTTTGCACTGGTAGTCAGCCAAAAGATAAATATCCCCCTTTTCTGTCACAACCACTGTTGCCCCATCACTGGCTGCTATGGTGGCTATGGTAGCATCCTTATGGTGCAGAGCTGACACTTGTCGGGGGGCTGTCACACATCTCTCACCATTGGGATCCAGCAGGTAACCTGAAGAGAGTTTTTTTTTGAATAGCTGGTCAGAACTGTCAAGGATTCCAAAAATGTACATTGTAATCACAACTGATTTTGCTTTAACTACTGTTTGAGAGTAGGACCATACCAAGCTGTCCTCCATTTAGTCCCATGGTGAAGACGGCTTCCTTGGTCCACAGCACTGTGTGAAACATACCTGCCGCCACTCCAATCACCGTCTTCCCTCTAAGCATCTTGGAATACACCTGGGCATAAAATGAAGAAGGAAGGACATTAAAAAGATTGTTTTCAAAAATTTAAGTTGAGATGGTGTTTATTGTATGATGTACATCAATCATTATACAATGAATATTTGTTTAGACTATAACAGTGTTGGTTAGATGCCTAATGGTGTCTCAAGACAACTGGTCTCATCAAAATTACTATCGCTTTTACTTTACCTGTCTTGGTAAACGTGCAGAGGCAGGAGGGGGTGTTAGACCGAGTTGATGGTAGGTGTTGAGGCCAAATGTATAGACATAGCCTTCCTCTGTTAGAACCACAGTGTGGTCTTTAGCTGCGGCCACCTGGGAGCAGTGGTGGGACGTCAGAGCTTCCACCATCCGAGGAACCTTAGGAGAGGAAGACGAAGAAGCACAAGCATGAGCTGACAAAAATGTGGAAGGGAGGAAATCATGAACAACATGACCTGTTAGATATCTTTAATATTGACTAATTAGTGAAGTGATAGGAAAAAAATTTAGGAGAACAAAAATAATATACCAGGCAAAAACTCCAACTTAAGTGACGAAAACCATGATAAGCTCCAAAACTTTCTCAAACATGAAGGCCAAATTAACTTACCGTACAAATGTTCCCCGTGTACACGGGAATATAAAGCAACAAGCATCTCCTCTTAGTGACACCACTTGGTAACTTCATTGTAGTGGCAGG